>CAUYON010187108.1:0-85915 GCA_963573935.1 Arctocebus calabarensis
TGGCGTCACACTGCTCACAGCAACCTCCAGCTCTTGGGCTTAAGCGATTCTCTTGCCTCAGCCTCCCTAGTAGCTGGAACTACAGGCGCCCGCCACAGCGCCTGGCTATTTTTTTGTTTTTGCAGTTCAGCCGAGGCCGGGCTTGAACCCGCCACCTTCGGTATATGGGGCCGGTGCCCTGTATCCCTAGATTCTTGATAATTGTTTTTGAACAAACATAAATGTGTGTTGAATTTTTTCACATATATTAATATAATCTTATGGTTTTTATCCTTTAATTCATGAATATGGTGAATTTCATTGATAAAGTTTTCAGATGTTAAGTCATCTTTACACTCTTTAGATAAACTGAATTTGATAAACATGTATTACTATTTTTATAAGATTCTATGGAACTTAGCTCTTATTGTTCTTTTTGAAAAAATTATTTGTATTGGTATATATAGTCATAAGTAACATAGGCCTATAATTTTCTTTTTTTGTGTGTTGTCCTTATGTGGTTTGTAAGTCAGTATTATTTTAGCCTTATTAAAATGAATTGAACATTTCTCCATTTTTTCTATACTTAATAAAATAACTTATGTAAGACAGGCGTTATCAATCTTGTGACAGTTGTATAGAAGTCTCATATGTACTTATATACATTTCTCATTTGCCATACACTTTTTCCTTTCTCCCTTATTATTTGGCTTCCATGCTCCATGATTTTGTTTAGTTTTTTCAGTGGTATGTATGGATATGGCAGTTCACACTTATTGTATTTAAAACTAATTATCTATAGAAAAAGATTATGGTTACTCACCTCTAGTTTCAAGGTTTATAGTAAGCCTCATGATTGAAAAATCAAATGAATTTTTTCTTCAAGCAATGTAAGGCTTATTAAAATGGGTAGTTTGTTTTGTTTAATGTTACATCTTAAGTACCAATAGCAGTACTTGGTACTTGTCATATAGTAGATACTTAGTAAATATTAGTTGAATGAATACATAAATAAGTGATAGCTAAACAATCCAGTTCATTTGTTTGAATGTATGCTGACTCAAATCTTGTTATTTCTTTACTTGTTCAGTAAACACTTATTGTATTTCTGTCTTCATTAAATGGATTTGGAGAAAAAAGTATGTACAAAAATGTCAAGGAATTATGCTTTAAAGTAATTATCATATATCAGGAGAGAAGTTACATTCTTTGAAATACTATACTATGACAGCACTATGTCTTATCATTAAGTGTATGCTAGTTTTTATAATATTTATTAAGATTTTATGATATGAAAATATAACATTTTCCTCCAGTGAGAGCTCTTAATAGTGACTTGTAAGAGTATTGAAATAATTTAGTTACACATTGTATGGTTTTAGGCTAGCTTTCTCATATATGTAATGGGGTAATAATGACCTTCTTAGTGCAGTTATGGACATTGAATAAATAGTGCTGAACTCAGTCTTGGACAAATAATTGGCATTTAATAAATAGCAGTTTTCTGGAGAGAGTTTTGTATCTCTGATCCTGGTGGTTAAACAAATATTGGTACACATATTTCAAAAAGTATATGGCATGAAATATAATCATTTAGATAGGAAGTCTAGTCTCTTAAATCAACATACAGCTTTTACGTATTTTTAATTGTATGTAGTCCTAAGTATAAGAGTCCTGAGTAGAAGCTAGAGTATACTGGTAATTATTTAGAAAGATAAGTTCTTAGAAATTCAGGAGGACTTTAAGCTGCCCTTTTAAAAATAAATTCTACACAGTAGTATTCTGAAATGTTGAAATATTTGATATTAATAAATTTTCTATAACAATTTTTAAGGCATTGTTTATATGACAAAAATAGGTCTTTTCTCCCATTCACATGTTTCCTAGTTTTTTTGTTTGTTTGTTTGTTTTTTGCGGTTTTTGGCCGGGGCTGGGTTTGAACCCGCCACCTCTGGCATATGTGGCCAGCACCCTACTCCTTTAAGCCACAGGCGCCACCCACATGTTTCCTAGTTTTTAAAAGGTATAATTATGGGTGGAAACTCAGTTTTATATTGGGGAGAATACATGTTTATTTTTTAGACATTGGTGTACTATACCTGTAGAGACTTTAAATAAACATTCAAATAACTCCTTTGCTGAAGGAAGGACCAGAGCATATATAACTTCTAGTGTTGTCTATTTTCATAGCGTTCAGAGGCCTATGATTTGTTGCTTCTTTTTATTCCCTGTTCTCAAATCATTAATTTATATTACTGCATAGTAAAGGATAGCTTCTCATAATATTAATGACAAAGATAGTTAAAAGTGGTTTACTTAATATAAATTTTTTTTTTTTTTTGAGACAGAGTCTCAAGCTGTTGCCCTGGGTAGAGTGGGGTGGCATCATAGCTCACAGCAACCTCCAACTCTTGTGCTCAAGCAATCCTCTTGCCTCAGTTTTTCTATTTTTAGTAGAGACAGGGTGTCTCAGTTTTGCTCTGGCCGGTCTTGAACTCATGAGCTCAGGCAATCCACCTGCCTCGGTCTCCCAGAGTGCTAGGATGGTCTTCTTATTTTCTAACATAGTTAATGTTAAGCCTTAAGAAAAGAGGATTTAGGTATAGAGAAATGGGGACTGTGCAGAAAATAAACCACATCTCTCTCATTCCTTTCCATTGTAATACTTGGTATTGATTTTTCACTCTTCATTCTCTTATCTTCTTTTTATATCACTATTCTGAATCTGTATCTTTTTCTTCAAAGAACCTATTTCTATGCAATGATTTGGTATTTTACCAGACTGTTTGAATTTGTTGATCATTTTTGCTTTTATAACTCTTTACCTCTTTGTCTTCTTTTATAATGTGTTTTTCTTGTTCTCTACTTGCCTTTCTGATAGTTATTGCCTAATTTGGCCTCTTGAGCTTCAAACTTGTGTGTATAATCATTAACTAAACTCAACCTTTTGGATTTTCCCCAGGGAAAACAATCACTATATGCCTGTATTTTTCAAAATGAACTCATTATCTCTTGTCCCCCCACTGCCTGAATTTCCAGTGATCTCAGGTAATAACAACATCACTTATCTAGTCACTAGCCAGAAAGCTAAACTTTTGCTTTTTTGTTCAGTACCAAATATTGCAAATATTATTTCCTAATTAGTTTTACTGTATCTCATCTTCCTTATGGGGTGTATATAGGGCAATAATTTGCCCTAGTTCAGATTCTCATCAGAATCATTGAAAGCATTCTTCAAAGTTGTTCTCCCTACCATGCAAATGTATCTTAAACTCAGTTCTATAGTAATCTATCTAACATACAAATCTGACATATGTTATCTGTTTAAAATTTTCTAATTGGTCACCAGTAAAACATAGAAGTACTTACAGAAGAAAATATAGAGTATAGAAGTATAGAAAGTCTTCCATGTTCTGTCATCCATATTACCTGCTGCTTACCACCTTGCTTGATACTAAAATGCTTTTAGTTCTTTCAATGCACTATGCCTCTCATTCTTTCTTTATGCTAGTTCTTCTATTACTATTTCCAGTTCTTTTAATTTTACTGATTATTATTTATCTTATACTTATATCCTTGAGCATATTTTTCCTGTGTTCCAGGTTGAGCTCTGTGGACCCACTTCTCCTTCATGGTATTATAGGATCCAGTGCATATTTATATTAATGCTGACTGTTTTGTATCCATCATATGCTAAATGTTTTCTTTTTCCTCAATAGATTGTAAGCTCTTTTAGGGCAGGTATCATATTTATTAATTTTTTTTTATTTAGCCCAAACACTCAGCACTTAGTATCAGTGGTATATGATATTGAATAAATGTTTGTTTTCGATTTTGAAAGATAACTGCCCTCCTTTTGACCTGCAAATGAATCCAGTATTCTAGTCTCAGGCAGTGTTATACAATATCAGGGCTGGGACTTATATGAGGGAAAACAGTTCTATTGGTATCCAACGGAAGGATCATAACATAAGTAACAAAAAGTTCTAATATTTTGTCATTTACAATAGTGTTTATCTGAACTTTTGGCCTGGAGGATAACAAGGCACATTTTAAATAAACATGGCAATATTTATTATTTTTAGTGAAACCGACCTTCCATTCACCCCCCTTTTATGGCTGTGCTGCTTATAAATTCCCAAAGGATTATTTGAAAAATCCTACTTATATCTGCCAGCCTTATCAGTAGGGCAGGAGTTCATGTATTGTAACAGAAGGTCAGATTTCGGTCATGGTCTTATAGATGGGGCCAAGCACCTGTAAATTCTTCCTTTGGTGACTAAAGTGAAGTACAATATCAAACAGGCAGTGAGACTTTCCTAGGAAGTGCTGAACTTTGGCAGGAAGGGCAAACTTTGACAGGGAGAGGGAAGGGAAGAAAGTGAACAAGGGTCAGATAGTGGTTAATTGAGACTTGGTTCTTGATGTAATAATGCAGTGGAAATGTGCAGGGCAAAGGTAGGTGTATTTTATGGAATTGTTTTAAACAATTTATATGGTTAAATTTTCACATACAGTTTAGATATGGGCAGGTAAGGGGCAGGATATAAAACATCATTTTATAGTCATTAAAGAAAAAAATTTTTAATGGGGAAAACAACATAAACTGCAAATTTTATTGTTAAGGAAATGATCAATAATAATAATCTGAGGTTCTTGTTCGTAGTATAGTGGTAGTTAAAGAGATGGATGGACTATGTGTCCAGTGAAGATAGAAACACTCTATCCTATAGATATTTATAAACTTTATTGACTTAGTGTTGTCTGCCATATTTATTGGCCCCAATCCTCAAACCCAGCTCAATTTGGACAAAGATTTGCATGTACTTTAAGTTCTTTTATACACTAATATGTCTTTCTGAGTGTTCTCCACATTTATTCTTTACCCTTCCATCATAGGAAAGATGTATATACACCCCATAAATAGCAGCTTGGGTGTCATTAAATAAATGATATGGAGCAACAAACCTGTAAATATATCCATGCCTCTAGTTTGTGGGTCTCATTTTTGATCTCTTCTTGTGATACTCCAGTTATCTATATCACTTTTCATTAACAGTTTCAGTTCCTAGATTTGTAAAACAATTTACAAAATGTATACATTTCATTTGTTTACTTGTCTGCATGTTTGTTATGATAAAAAATCTATTTTAAGGATTTCTGACATCTTGTGTCAAGGGATAGCAGTTATAGCAATATATGGAGTTTTTAGTAAGCCACAGTAATACCCCCAGTAATACACGAATCATAAGAACCTCAGGTTTATCTAATAATCCCCCAGTCACTAAGGAGACTATAAAATAACCTAGGCAATAAGGGAATGCAGAGTGTCATGATGCAGTGAATTCATTATTACAAAAGCTCTAGCAAGTGCAGTATTTCCCTTAAATTTTCTTAGGCAAAGGGCCTCTGAGAATTTGACAAAGCTGTGAACCTTTCACCAGAGGAAATGTACATTTATGCATGAATATGATATTTGGCTTAGAATTTCAGAGGCTTCTTCTCTCAGAATCTTATCCATAGGCCCAGAAGGAATCCCTTATCTAAAGAGAAGTGCAGGCTATCGTGTTTCAGGTATCTATTGATTACCAATGCCCCAGAATAGCTTACTCCAATTCCGTTGAGTATCCCCTTTTATAAGCTTTCTAAGAACTCCCTACCACCTTGTCTTTTTCTTAGATTTGGAAACCTTGGTAAAATCTAAATTTAAAAGCATATTTCAAAGTGACCTTGTTTCTGTGTTGTAAATTTTCATTCCCTTAGCAGCCATTATATATGGCAAGCTAATGACCTGTTTTTCTGCTAGGAATATGTTAGCCCCAGTAGCTAAACTAGTAGTTTTGTCCCTTGAATTCTTCTGCTTAAAAGGATTCTGAGCAGAGATTTAGAAATAATAATTAGAATTGTTAGTAATTGATGTTCCAATCGTAATTAATTGTGTTACATTTCAGAATATTTTTCTTCTTTTTTATCTTTAATGATGTTTCTTTTAAGGATCTTGCTGTAATTAGGAAAAAATGAATCAACAGCAGAGCTAGAATTTACTTATACTCTCTTAACAGTCCTTCTTGGCTATTGTATTGGCAGAGGATTAGATGGTGAAGGGTGGGTAGGAATCTTCCTGGAACACGTTTCCCTTATTCTTGTCTGAAGATTTCTACTGCTGTGGTCTGTACTGGTGTTGGCTGGAAGAAGCTACAAAAACTTTGGTTCTGCAACTACAGATAACAATGAGGAAAGGATTTGGAGAGTGGAAAAAAGGAGCAGACACAAGTAGTTCTGAGAGACATGTTTCTGAGGTGTTAAGGGAATTTATTAATGAAATTACTTAAAGAAATTTGATAGCAATTGACTTATATTAAAGCACTTGGGAAATAAAGGAAGAGTCTAAAACACTACTGGAGTTTTCAATTAAATATTTTAGCATTCTCAATGTTAGACTTCAAGATCTCTTTAATAGTAATAGTTGAAGGACTGCTGTTCTGCTACATTTATGATGATATCATCTTGGATTTTATGTAACACTTTGCTCTGCAGTCTCATAGTACTTTACAAATTTGACTACATTAAATAAATGCCTTTAGATTATGGAAACTACCTTGTTAAGTACAGACTATCTCACTCTGAATCATGTCATGAAATAGTTCTTTTGTTAACACCAGAGTGAGGATTTAGGATTTTCATTCTTGCATTTTTATCAGAAGACACTCTTACTGTTTAATAACCAAATAAATTTAGCAGCAGGAATTGGAACATAGACTTAAAGCAAATCTCAAGGATTGAGTGTATTTTTTGTTTAAAATAATGAGATTAAAAAAAGAAACATTTCTGTTTTATCTCATCATCATCAGCCTCACATTGATTTTTGCCAATGCTTCTCACCAACCATTGATATTGCAATGAAAGGTAATAAGCAAATAGAGCTGTAAGTGGATTTTTTAGTTTTTCATAAAATTCATAATTTTTTGTAGCCTAGGTTTTTATTTTAGAACTATCTTGACTCTATTTTAAATATTGGAATAGTTGATTTGTATATATTTTACATAATTGTAGTAAAAATCTATTATTTGAGCTCTTAATTTTTTACAGAGACACTTGGAGGAAACATTTAAATTGGTTTGGGTATAAGTGTAAGTGAGGTCCTTGACCATTCCTCAGATAAATGAAAAATAACAAATGCCAAATTCTAGGATATTAGAGTTGGTAAATAAGTTTCTTTTTATTTGATATTTCCAAAGATGGTATTACAGAGAGAGGGAAACAACACTTTAGTTTGAAAATGGAAATTTTGAGTTTTAAATTTCTTCATTGCCAGAGATACATCAATTGTTGATCCTGATCTTCTTAATGTTGTTTCTGGAACTGTATTCCTAGGGAACATTAGTCTCATCAACTAATGTGTTTAAAGAATAAAAGGGGATAGACTTGTTTCATATGTTGTTGAAACTCTTTTTGCAATTCGTACAAGTATGCTCAAGTATATTGTGAGCATATCTATAAAAAATGTTAAACTTTATTTACGCTAGCATGTGCTAATATACTGAAAGATACAAAGATAATCAGGACACTTTATACTCTTAGTAAATTTCTAATTTAGTGGATCTAAAGAAAAGCTTCTTTAGACCTGAAGGGGACTTGTTTTTGTTTTGTTTTGTGTTTTAATCTGTCATGTTTATTTGAAATATATAAATCATCTTTGGGAAATAAGAACAATGAGATTTTAAAGAAAAGCCTTTCCTGAGAACAGTAATTTGAAATGAATTGGTGCTATTTTCAAATATTTTGTGATATAATTGGTTTTAATAGAATAATTCTGATGCTTATATACTTGAAATTTGTTTTTTAAGAATTTCAAGTGGTTATTTAATATTTTAGGAGCTGATATTTATACTGTCATCCTTTGATCCTTTTTATAATTATTGTTTTCATTTTAAATGGACTTTATTGACCCTGTCAAAATATTCATTTGCTGTTTCATACTATCTAAGATAAATGCAAATTGCACCTTTAAGGAGTCAATTAGAAAAGAGCTGGAAACTTTCTTATTTGTTTCCAGGGTAATCTTGAGTACTTCTGAGCATTAGAATATATTTTAAGTATTTTCTTTAGAGTTTTTTTAATGTGGAAATTTTTGTCCTGAAATACTTGGTAACTTCTAGTCCATCTCTGACTCTTAGGTTGTCTCATCACTCTCCTGCCCTTTCTCATTACGTCCTAGTCGTTTCACTGACCCACTGGAGCCTGGTGAGGTTAGATAGGCATAAACACTACATAGATCATTTAGAAAAACCGAGGGTGAGATACTTTGTGCACTGCATTGATAAGGACTCAGGAAAAGCCATTTATAGTGATAACTTTCCAGCATTATGGGCTACTGGGTCCTGGTTTATAGTAGCTGTAGTCTAACTTTTTATAATTGTCTTAACCCAGTGACCTTATTACCCATGGGCATACATATCAGTTGGCCTTGAATAAAATAAGAGGGGCAAAAAAGAGTGAGGATCTTTCTTCTGTTTGTTTTTGAATTTCTAGACATGCTTGCATTTATTTTTCAAGGTGATTACTTTGGGAAGATTGAACTTCTCAAGTGTGCTTACTTGTTTTATAATTAATAATACTTCACATAAACATCTTTAGACACTGCAATAATATAATGACTTCTAGCTGGGACAAAGTAAAACAAGAAACAATTCATTTTACATATAATACCTAGTAATCCTTCTAAATACAGATTTCATCTTATCAAGATAATGCTTGATAATACTGAGTTTCTCATTGCTCTTGGAATAAAGTAAATTTCTTTATATGGTCTGTTTAGTCTTCCATATTCTGTCCTTGGCTTAATTCACCTCATCTCTAGTTGTTCTTTTCCTTCTGCTTGCTAACGTGTTATGGTGTAGATCAGTGGTTCTCAACCTTCCTAATGCTGCGAACCTTTAATACAGTCCAAAGTGGTCGCAACCCACAAGTTGAGAACTGCTGCTCTAGATATACCCTATGTACTTTCACACTGATGCCTTGGCACAGGGATTTCTCTTTACTAAAACATAGTCCTTTCTTTTGATGACTCTTCTGAATTATGCCAAATTTCTCCCATTACTGAGATCTCTGGATTTGGAGTTTTTAATTTGTTCTCTCTTGTTTCAGATGTCTGGTTGGATCTCTTATACATTTTGCTCCCTTTTCTTGTTATCACTATTTTTTTTTTTTTAAACTGAAAACCTATTTTGGTTGTAATTGCCGGGTTTATTTATTTTTGCATTTTTGGAATTTTTTTGTTGTTGTTGTTTGTTTGCCTAGGACAAAGTCTATTCTGGATACCTAATTTAATAATTGTCCCAATAGTTGTGAATACCTTGAGGGGATCAATACGTAAGTGTAACCAGTTCCTTGTCATCTAAACAACAAAAGATAATATAGGGGAACAAAGGAGTTTCCTTTTGTTTTATAGGGGAATTTAGTCATTTGGACAATTGTATAAGCTGCATATTATAGCAAAATGATCTTACCAGAAGCAAATGCCATCTGGACCTCACATTTATTACAAGTGTAACAAGAGTTTATTTATTTATTTTTTGAAAGCCAGTTTTTATTGTTGGGTATTCATTGAGGGTATAAGAAACCAGGGTACACTGATTGCATTTGTTAGGTAAAGTCCCTCTTACAATCATGTTTTGGCCCCAAAAGGTGTGGCACACACCAGGATACCACTCCCCTCGCTCCTTCCCTCTCTCTGCTCTTCCTTTCCCCACCCCTCCCTCATTCTTTTTCTCTCTGCTCTCCACTTCCCCTACTCCCATCGGGTCATTAATTGTCCTCATATCAAAATTGAGTACTTGGGATTCATGCTTCTCCATTCTTGTGATACTTTACTAAGAATAATGTGTTCCACTTCCATCCGGGTTAATACAAAGGCTGTAAAGTCTCCATTTTTTTAATGGCTGAATAGTATTCCATAGTGTACATATACCATAGCTTAAAGATGACTTATTTTTTAAAGAAGAGGGTCAAAAATGGAGATTTTACATTAAGTTGGAAAGAAATGTCTGTTCAAGTGAATATTCTAAAACTAGATGCAAGTATACTAAAAATGTTATTACACAGTAAAATAGTCATATAAATAAAATAATATATTTGAATCAGATCATCAGGATTTTATATTTATTGCTATGGAGTAAATTGTGTCACTCCCAAATTCACATTTCGAAGTCTTAACCCTTCGCGTTATGATATTTGCAAATGTGACTCTGGGGGAATAATTAGGTTTAGATGGGGTCATGAAGGGAGGGCCCTCAGTGTAGGATTGCTGCCTTTGGGAGGCCAGCAAGCTTTCACTTTCTCCTCTGCACGCACTGAGGAAAAGTCATGTGAAGTCAGAGCCAGAGGCAGCTATGTGCAACTGGCAGAGAGAATCATCTCCAGAGACTGATGCTGCTGACAGCTTGATCTTGGACTTCCAGTCCACAGAACTGTGCAAAATAAATTTCTGTTGTTTAAGCCACTTAGTCTATGGTATTTCACTGTAGCCCCCACACTTGACTAAACCGTGTACGCAAGCCAGTCCCAAACCTATGTAAGGAAAAAAGTAACCAAACATACATGGTTTACCAGTTCTCCTGATGACTTCTTGCCATCTCTAAAATTTAGATCAAATTCCTGTTTGACTAACTTTACGTAACGAACACACCGGGACAGCACGGACCCCAAGAACTCTCTGCACATTTCTATTTAAGTTAAATGGACTTCACATTTAGAAGTTTTTGATTTATGTCTTTCAAAAATAACTTTTCACATGGTGGATTCTAAGTGGCTGGAAATTCTTTGTTACTCCCATCATAAAGGGGTAAAGTTCGTTTCCTCTTCTTTTGACACTGGGCTGCCACTGTGACAATTTCAGATAGTAGAAGCTGGTGGAGGTGATGCGGCCCCTGTCCTGGGAGTTAGCCTGACAGAGGGCTGGCAGCTTTGATTCTGCACTTTTGGGGGTCCTGAGCTATCCTGGATAGAACATATGAGAACATGTGAGTGGGTTGGCCCGGAAACTTTATAAGGGCACAGGACTCCCAGAATTTCTGCTCAGCCCAGTTTCCAGCCCTCCACCCACAGATGACAGAACTGTGAGTGAGAAATCTCACCTCTTCCAGTCTAATACGCACCCACTTTACTTTGGCCCCATTCGTGTAGAGAAATCCCCTGCTCATCTAACTCAGTAATCCTATATTATTGTGAAAAATTTAAAAATCAGTGTTACTCCATGCCACATGTTTTTGTTTGTTTGCTTTGTTTTAACAATTTTTTTTTTTTTTTTTTGGCAGAGACAGGGGTGTCACTCTGCTCAGGCTGGTCTTGAACCTCTGAGCTCAGGGCAAGCCACCTGCCTCAGCCTCAGCCTCTCAGAGTGCTGGAATTACAGGTGTGAGCCATCATGCCTGGCCAACAATTGTTATTTTCAGCACTCTAGCAGTAAGACTTAACAATTGCTTCATATGAAAAGCCATTGATATGAGTGATAACTGCCTCTGGGCAGAAGACCTGTGATAGAGTTAAGAAAAATAAAGTCCGAAAGACACATTTTCTAATTTTATTTTTTGTGTAGTGTTTTCTTTAATTCCAATATTCTCAACCAAAAGCTTGCCACTGCTTTACTTTCGAAATATATTCTAATAATTAAACAAAGGACCATGAACAATACAAACATTACTCAATTTTATCACGTTCAATCACAGCTTATGCTCAAAAACAATAAAAAAATTCCTAGAGACTTAACATGCAAATAAGTTTAATGGCGAAATGCTCTATTTAACCAAGTTATTATTTTATTTGTTATCCACTGAAAACCTTGCACTTAAAGAATATGTTCAAAATTGTGAAGGCTTTAATAGTTTAAAAACAAATGAAAATTATTCACGAAAAATAAATTCTATGACCTGCTATAGTTTCTTGCTCAAACTCAATACTTTCAAAGGGAACTATGTATCTTTCACACTAAAACTGATTTTCTCTTCCTTGGTACTTTCTTCTTGCAAATGCCAGAACATGAAATAAAATGTTTGTTAATCTACAACTGCCACTGAGATTACAATTATCAAAAATTGTCTGCACCTATTAGATTCTGTAAGCCCCATACTTGAGCCTACAAAATGAAAATAAAAATACATAATGGACCTCTAAGTCTTAATGTGAAAATGGAAATGAGGTTTTATACATTTTTGAAAACTATAAAACATAAAAATACATGGTATATGTGCATAGCCATACATATACACAAACACACACACATGTAAAGGTCCAGACATTTTTTTCAGATAACACTTGTGACTTTCCAAGTTTATTGAATGCATTGCATTTTGCAGAAATTCACTGTTAAACTGGCTATACATCTTAAGATACTTGAGAGCAAACTGGTTTTTGTTGTTGTTGTTCTTTTATCTTTCCACTTCCCTTTCTCTTTAAATCTCTCTCTCATCTTCTTCTGCTGCTTTTTTCTCAAATGAATGTAGCCTAAGAGAGATTTTTCTAATCTCTGCTTTTTCATTCAACCACACAGAATATTTTTCAGCCATTTCTTAGGCAATCCAAAAGCTGCCCTAACTTCAGAGACTCATCATCCACTTTCTCTTCCATTTCAATCTTTTTTATGGATTATAACCCTAAGGGCACTTTCAAGTATTGGCTTAAACTCTGTGCTCCAAATGTCAATCTTTCCACACCCTGTAAGCCAGCAAATTGACGTTAATAAGAAGAAAAATGTTATCATTCTAATGAAATGTCAGCTTGGGTTTTTGGTCTCAAGTCATTTTATGTGTTATTTTTGCTTATTACTGAAAATTCCAGATACCTCTTCCGTTTCCATATGATGATAGCAATTGTTTTGTGCAAGTTGTCTGAGGTTTTCAATTTTTAGGAAGCATTTTGAGCTCATTGTCTAGTGCCATAAACTCAGTGTCTGCATGGAAAAGCAGTTTACTTTTTCACCATTTTCTTGGGTGAGGGGTCTGAACACACGGTCACTAATTTCTCCAGCTGGGGTTGTGGTGCAGGTGGCTGGCTGTGCTGAGGTGTAGATAGTCTGTGAACTCCTCTGAGACCCAGACTCCTCCTCCAAATTTACTCAGCTGTTGGAAAAATGCATTTCTTTCTGCTGCAGAATTGAAGTCCTCATTTTCTGCTAGTTATCAGTTAAGAAAACTTCAGCTGCTGAAGTCAGTGGTTCCTTTGCCATGCCCTCATAGACAGTTTACTTCTTTCAGGAGGGCAGTAGTGTATCTCTCTGCCCTTCATCCCATTTGTAGAACTCCCTTGATTAGATCAGACCCACCCATAATAAGCAGGGGTTAGTTTTGTTCGAATTTAAAGTCAACTAATTAGTATCCACACCATGGACGTGACGTCCTATCATATTCACAGCATTAGCCCCTATTGAAGGGGAAGGAATAATCCAGGATCTATACCACATGGAAGTGAGAAGCCTGGGTGACATCTGATAATTATGCCTAACACAAACTCCTTTTGTTTCCTTCACTGTAGCTTCTATCTTCACAAATGTAATTCTTCTTCTTTTTTTTTTTTTTAAATACAGAGTCTCGCATTATTGTTCTCAGTAGAGTGCTGTGGCATCACAGCTCACAGCAACCTCCAGCTCTTGGGCTTAGGCGGTTCTCTTGCCTCAGCATAACTGTAATTTTTATCCATTTAAAGTTTTATAAACCATGACTAGTAAAGGGAATGAGTTATTATCATAAACTGCATTTATTTTAATCCCTTGTACATGCATTTTATTATATGTTGATTAAAAAGTATAGGTGTATATGCCTGGGGATATATGTATATATATATACTGGGGATGCCAAAAATGTATATATATTTTAAAAAAGAAAAATACATACTAAAATTGTAATACTCAATATATACCCCTAAAGAATGATGACTATAAGTCACCTTTGAGCACCTCTTATAATTTCAAAAGTAAAATGTGACTTGAGTATTACAATTATAATACGGATTTTTCCTTTCTTAAAATGTGTATACATTTTGGGCACCCTAAGTGTATATATAGATACACACGTATGTACGGCAATTGCACATACATTTTATGGCCACCATGTATATATACATACATACTATGTATAATCATCTAGTACTTTATTTAGCATTGCCTTAATCTAATTTAATCTACTTAATAACAACTTTTAACAATTTCAAACATTGTTTTCTACTTGTTCTTCAAGGAACTAGGTACTTGTAGTATTAATCCTTTTGTTTTCAAGTAGGTTATTTTATTGTAGATTTTCTTTAATTAAGTCATATATACATAGATCATGAATACATTTATGCCTTTGTGGGATTCAATGCATTGATTATTTGTACAAATTGGAATGCTTACATCCTACTAATTAACATTGTTTTCACCTCATTTACTTAATCACAGTTTTAAGACATTTATGTTCAATACTTGATAGATTTGACTTGTACCCTTGCAACATGCTCCATAGTTGTGGTCCCACTATTAACCCTCCCTCTATTGAACCACCCCCTCACTTCCTATCTCTCTCTCCTTCTCTGTTTCATCCTAGGCTATAGTTGTGATTCGTCTCTCATATGAAAGTGTGAGTGATTGTAAATTGGTTTTATAGTAGTACTGAGTACATTGGATATTTTTTTTTTCCATTCCTGAGATACTTTACTAAGAAGAATATTTTCCAGTTCCATCCATGTAAACATAAAAGAGGTAAAGAAGCTTCTTTGAAGAAGACAGGCACACAGTCTACAGACATGGAAAAATGTTCTTCTTTAATCATCAGACAAATGCAAACCAAAATCACTTTGAGATAGCATCTAACTCCAATAAAAGTAGCCTACATCACAAAATCCCAAAACTACAGATGTTGGCGTGGATGTGGAGAAAAGGGAACACTTCATTGCTGGTGGGAATGCAAGCTAGTATGTTCCTTTTGGAAAGAAGTTTGGAGAACACTCAGGGATCTAAATGTAGACTTGCCATTTGATCCTGCAATTCTTCTACTAGGTGTATATCCAAAAGACCAAAAATCACTTAGCAACAAAGATATTGGCACCAGATGGCTCATTGCAGCTCAATTCATAATTGCCAAATCTTGGAAGAAGCCCAAATGGCCATCGACCATGAATGGATTAATAAATTATGGTATATGTATATATTTGGAATTCTATGGTATATACATATACTATGATTTATTAATTCTATGGAATTCTATGCAGCATGAAGTAGGTGTTTTACACACTCAGATACCAATTTTGTATCATTACAGACTCAATTTTATCCTATATTGTAGCTCTATCATCATCAAACATATTTGACTTATACTGTATGTAAAGCATTGAAATACATGTAGCTAGTAGGCTACTAAGTTTGTGCAGAAATTTTCTCATCCAGATAAAAAAATGACACTAATTTTTTTATTGATCAACTATTATTTGTTTTTCATTGCTAAGAGATAAAGGCAGTAACTGATAAATGTCAAGAACTTGGAATAAATAATTAGTACAATAGAAATTTAAAGAAATGGTGTATGTAATTTGTTTTTTGCCTGTTCTTTATCAGTTCATCAATTAAGTAACTGAGAAGATTGAGAACATGCATTCTAAAGAGATCTTTCCAACTGCCATGTATGACATTCAATATTCTTCACGTATATTTTCCCTTTTGTTGAAATATAACTCCATGATCTTATTATAATCAGATATTTTATGCTTCCTTCTGAAGGCTCATTTTGTCTTTCTTCTGAGCACCAACATATTTGACTTCTATAAGATAAAAGTGTTCCTGTGAACATATCCCATAAACAATATGCAATCTCATTTTTGCAGTTATTAATCAGTGGAGTACTAAGAAAATTCTTTGAGTGGCCTTGTAAAGAGAGTCATATTTATGATGTACTCTTGCAAGCAGAGTCAGAAATACATGTACAATCTGTTAAGAGATTTTACTTACTGGTGTATTACATTATGAATATACTGTATTTCAGCAAGCATCATGGTAATTTTCTTCTTATCCAACAGTTTAGTACTGATGAACCTGGACACTGTCCAAGAAAAGATTAAGAACATACACTCCAAAGCCTGTGCAATTCTTTATTTTACTCATTTACTATATGCTCGCATAAACTACAATTTGAAAATGAAGGCAGATCAGTCTTATAAACGAGAAATGAACAATTTCGAAAAGATAATCATTGACATAGCTTCTGTCACCTTCTCCAATAAACAATAACAACAATAAATGTAATAAAAAGAGAAGAACTAGTCAAGACATGGTGAATAAAATTATTGCAGTTCAGCACTAATGCTAGCCTTGCGGAAAACGTGTAAGTTATGGCTCATCGTAATCTTCTCTAAAGACATCGTTTCAGGCTTTCAGACTCCTTTTGATACAAGCGGATTTATCACAATGGCCACCTTCATGCTTTCTCCATAGAAACTGTCTTTATTTTGCAGGTGTCAACATTTTGAGATTATATTTTATTTCACTTTGAATCTGATTAATCTAATGATTTCATGTGGAACTTTGCCAATTATTAGAATTACTTTGTAGTTCACACATATATCATTTTAATGTCAATAGTTAAAATGCATAAAATTAAACTCACAGAAATATTGGTCAGACACCCCATTCTTTCGCTGCTAAAATACTGAGAGTTAAAAGTATTCTCTTATGAATGATGAATTTGTTTTCAGTGAAGAATTCTATGTCAGACAGAAATCTTCCACAGTAAGCCAAATGGTAGATTCAGTTTGTAAATACAAAACATTGTATAGTTGTCTAATGAGTGCCAAAAAGTATTTTGGGACAGAATAGCCACTCAATCTCTGCTAGAAATTAATAGAGGTAAATATCGCAGAAAGTAGAGCCATGGAATTTACAAACCCTTTTTGAAAAACTAATTTAAAAAAATAATGTTTTAATTCTTCCTATTTGGAGAAATTATAAACACTTGTCACAGATTATCAAAGTTTTTACCATGTTTACATTGCCTTTAATGGTGCCGTGCAATATCATTTAATATAATTATGAGGTAGTGCAGTTTTAAAGTTGTCAGTTTGGACATTTATGTTTGTACTATTTTGTAAGAAAGACTGGTCAGGAAAAAAAAAATAGGGCTTGGATGTGCATCTATTCCCAGATTTATAAAACAATTGGAAAGATCTTCCATCATTTCCTGTGTTCTGCTTTATTTAATAACATAGAATTATCTGTTTCTGGAACTCAGATATAAAACTGAGTGGAATTTAAATACTTTTTGAAAGTTTTATTATTCATTTTATTTCTATTTTGGGAAGCTTTTTTCAATTACTTTCTATTCATAACTTCTACAAAATAATCTTAAAATTTCACTTTTTTCCTGGGAAACCATCTATTTCATTATGTTTTCAAATTTTATATAACAGAACAGAAATTATCACTTAATATTGTGCATAATTCATGTTCTTGATTATATCCTCTCACATTTTTAATGTTGTACTTTTTTCCTTTGGCAAATTTTGTAAGAGCCCCTAAAAAAACAAGTCTTAAAATAAATAGATCCACTGAGTACTTGTCATTCCTACCATTTTCCACATCATGGCACATAGATTTGTTTTTATTAACAGCTTACCTCAATATTTTCCCCATATGGATCACCATTTATTGCTTATCTTCACCTATTGAAGGTTAAATGATTTCATCTTTCTTTATGATTGTGTTAGCATCTTTTGTGTTGTTATAGAGGAAAACCTTAGATCAGGCAATTTATAAACAAAGGGTTATTTTGGGCCAGGTGTGGTGGCTCACGCCTGTAATTTCAGCACTCTGGGAGGCCTAGGCAAGTGGATTGCCTGGAGCTCGCAGGTTCGAGACCAGCCTGAGCAAGAGCGAGATCACATCTGTAAAAATAGCTGGGTGTTGTAGTCCTAACTACTTGGGAAGCTGGGGCAAGAGAATTGCTTGAGCCCAAGACTTTGAGGTGTCTGGGAGCTATGACGCCTCAGCACTCTACTGGAGGTGACAAAGTGAGACTCTGTCTCAAAAAAAAAAAAAAGAAAAGAAAGAAAGTTTGTTTTGTTCACAGTTGTGCAGGCTGTTTAGGCACAGCACCAGCATCTGCTGTTAGTACGGGCCTCGGACTGCCTCCTATCATGGCTAACAGCAAAAGGAGGGAGCTGTGTGCAGGTGACATGCTGAGAGAGAAGGAGAGGGGGTAAAGGAGCCAGGCTTTTTGTAACAATGAGTTCAACTACTTGAACTCTGGAGGAGCTAATGGAGTGATAACTCTCTCATTAGGGCAACACCAGGCTATTCACATAGGCGCTGCCTCCATCACCCAAACTCTTCCCTTGAAGCGCCACCTGCAACATCAGGCATCAAATTGCGACATGAGTTTTGATGGATCAAATATCCAAGCTTTAGCAATGACAATAGCATTTTGTGTGTTGCATTTATTTACAAAAAAGTTTTATTTTATTTAATATATTGTTATATATCGGTTACTCAATGTTACTACATTTATTTTCTAAGTATCATTTATTACAGTTTTATCCCCTCTTTATTTCTAGTTAAGATTTAATATTTTCTTTATTTAAAAAAAAATCCAGAATGGTTTATGCTATTCTAAAACTATTAATTTGTAAATAATTTAAATGTAATCCTAATTTTAATTTTTCTTTGCATTGCAATAATTCTATTATTTTGCTTCAGAATGTACTGATATTTGAGTGTGTATTTGTGTAGAGCCTATAAAAAGACTCAGGTTGAGAAATGCTTATGGATGGGTGCGAGGGGTGGGGTATGTGCAAAAAAGAGACAGCCAAATGAAACCAAAACAGAGACAGAGAAAGAAGTGCATGTTTATGTGTTATTTGCACATATTCAGGAGTATATCAAAAGGAAAGAAAAATGTAGCAGCTAAATTGAATATTTAAAAGGTATAACATTAAAATTGTAATACTTTTAATTTTTGAACTTTCATCAAATTTCATAAACATTTCATTTTCACAACTCTATGATACAGGACCCATTAGAACCTCTATTTTACAAATGAGTTAATGAGTCATTAAAATAAAGTATCAAACTCTCTTGGACTTGGTTCTACTTCTAAGATTAAACTACACAAATGATGCTCCTTCCATTCAGAGAAACATAGGGTCTTTGTGATTGCTGTGACCAGTAGAGTGTGAAGAAGTGATAACATAGTTCTTGGTGTAGGCTTTATGAATATTAATATTGGTAATTTCCACTGCTTTACTCGGAGAGCCCAGGGCTGCCCCAACAGAGGTCGGAGTACTCTGAGGATGCCATGCTGTTTTGTCTAAAGCGGCAGGGGGAAAAGCCTTCCAAAAAAAATGAGAGAAAGCAAAGAGAGAGGGAGAAAGTTTTGTGGGGATTGAGGAGGGTAGAGAAAGAAGAGAAATTGCTCACAGACCTGGTCAGGACGCAGGTGTTCCAGCCCCCAGACATCCAACTCTTCCCAGCTGTGGCTACCAACATCATGTATCAGAGATGAGCCATCCTTGCTCAGCCTCTGACCCCATAACTGTGGATATAATAACAAATAGCTAATTAATATTTTGAAGTTAGTTATACAGCAATAGATAGACCAAATATGTTCCTTTATTTTTGTCTCACTTTAATGCTGTGAAAAACATGTATCTTGTGTCTATTTTCAATGAGTGCAAAAAGATTTTGCTATATCCTTTGTTTATTTTCAATGGTCATTGTTGATTTTACAAGCTTATCTAACCATTTATATAGTTATCCTCATGTATTAACGGATATTTATTGTCAAACATATAAATGTAAAACGAGAAAATTAGTATCAATTATCAGTAAAAACTTATACTTTAATGCAAGTGTCTATTTTAGTAGTTTTCTTGTTTTTCTAAATTTGAAAAAAATCTATTGTCTGCAATAATGTTCTGTTAATACCTAAAATTAAAATTTTATTTTACCTTTTCATCAATCTGCTATAATAGGCTTCACATTTGTTATTTACATATTTTATTTTTATTCATATTTTCCCTGTGATTACTCCCTTACTAATTTAAGGGATCAGTTCGATGAATATAATGTTCAGGGTTTGTAATTGTTTTAAGCAAAATGCATGACTGTATCAGAATCTGTTGTCTTTTAGTGTGGAGACTTTTGCCGTATATCTAATTTTTATTCCTTAATTGTTTTATATTTTCTGTATTGACTATGTTTAGTGTACTGATGTTTATAGAGAGATAAGAATAAATAATGATTAAGCTTTTTTGGTTTTCTTACTTTCCAGAATGAATCAAATCATTACATTAATATTTGAATATTTTCTACTCCCTCTTTCCCATCTCACTAAGTTTGGAAATTCCATCATATATGGATGGAAATCAGGCACAATTAAAAATGATCTCCCATGTTCCATTTATTTTTCTGATCAGCATCAGCTGTTCACTGACATTATCTGAATTCCAGGACCAGGGAAATTTTTCTTCATTTATTTTCTATTTTATGACTTCAATTTTCTGCAGCAATGAAACAATTGTTCACTGCATATTACAGTTTCTAATTCACTCTGTGAATCTTTCATTTCACTGTCAACTTTATGGCTCTGTAGCAAGACCCTTTAATCTCTTTAAACTAAGAATTTAAATGTGCCTACAATGGACTTCTTTTTCTAGGAAGAATACTATTTATTCCTAGTTATGACAATATTTGGCTTAGCCAACACTTAAAGAATGAAGTCCATGCATTACTGGTAAGGGCTGATTGCAAATTTGAGTTGAAGTTGGTGTTGTTAGAAATAATTATGAATCCTAGTCCATATTTCTGAGGAAATAAAAGGAAGAAAAGAAAATTTTATGTATACTTCATGGATTTTTGCCACCCTGCAACAGAGATGCTGTGAACCTGGGATAGAAGGGAAGGGAGGAGCTGAAAATAGAAGTAGAGTCAGTCGCACCAGGAGTGCAGCCTTCTGTCCAAGAGTGTCTTTTCAGTGTTTGATGTGGCAGCCAGGACCTAGCCTCCTCAGGGTGCCTCGCGATTGGAATATTTGACTTCCCTGTGAGAGCCAACCACAGCATATCTCCTGATTTTGTCTGGCAGAGCCTTCTGTTCTAAGAGGACTCCAATTTTATGCCAGGAATTAATCTTGCCAAATGCACTCTTCTTATTTTGGCTTAAAGCTACAAGAATGCTTCTCCAGTGGCACTGCCAAGGTGAAAATGCACTCCCAGTGGCCCCATGGTTCATCTTACTGAATACAAATGGCCTTCTGCCAGAATCTGATCTGGCATGCTTTCCAGATAAGGCAGTGAGGCACAGATTTGTTATTTTATAATGTTCTCTTACTCCCTACACAACAAATAAGTACTTGATGTTTCTAACATAGTGAGCAAACTCCATAATCTCAAATTGGGTTCCTATCTCTCTCTCTTTCTCTTTTTTGTTGGGGGGGGTGGATTTCCTTGGTCATTTCAATTGGTAGTAAAATTAGGAAATGAGGGAGAACAATTAGGCTGAGAATCTATGTTGAGGCTATCATTTCAAAAGGAATATCTGGGCAGCACCTATAGCTCAGTGGGTGGGGGGCCGGCCACATACACCTAGGCTGGTGGGTTCAAAACTGGCCTGGGCCAGCTAAAACAACAATGACAACTGCAACAACAACAGAAAGAGCTGGGCATTGTGACAGGTGGCTGTAGTCCCAGATACTTGAGAGGCTGAGGCAAGAGAATCACTTAAGCCAAAGAATTTGAGGCTGCTGTGAGCTGTGACGACATGGCACCCTACCCATGGAGGCAGCTTGACACTGTCTTAAAAAAAAAAAGGCATATCTGTCCTCTATTTTAAACATAATATTCTTACCAAAGTGTTAGTTCTTGAAGACTTGAAGTTTTCTTGGGTTTTAATAAACAATGTATACATAGAAATTTGTCTAAACTTTAGGAGTCTTTTCTGATTGAAGATACCATCAATGTAAATTAGCAACACACAAGCATCAATATTGGAAAAAAATATCAAAAACGTCACACTGAATATCAGGAAACTACGTACAAGGATTAGTATTTCTGGTCTTCATTATTTTTTAAGGTTCACTAGAGTGATAATCTCTGCATGTCTGTCTAGTATATTACTTATAAAATGGCTAAATTAGTCATGTACAAATTTGTAAAAGTGTAGCAACCAGTACTATTTAGTTTCAAGTGATAGAATTTGATAGAGTTTACAAACTTTATGAGGGAGGGATGAGAGGAAAGAAGAGAGAGAGAAAGAGAGAAAGTCATTCATATAAAATTCTATTCACACAGATTTGTCTACTTAAAGGAGGGCTGAATCTAAGGCATCAAATCGGGGTTCTGCTTATCTCTCTCCACCTGCCGAATTGGCTTTTAGAAGTTCTATAACCAAGGGTTTAAAGCATCTGCAATTTCAGTATTATCATCAGTAACTTCAGAGTCATCATGATTCTGTGTTATCTCCAAAGATATTTTTGTTGTTGATGATGTTCTGCTTCTGTTTTTGGAAAAATTATGTAACAGAATGGTTTCATTCAATTATAACCTATTGATCTCCTGTAATGTATAAAATAATAAGTTGGCCACCAGGGAACACAAAGACAAATAAAAAAATTCTCTGTGTCCTTGAAACTGTCTTTATTTCAGAAAAATGAAATATGGTATTAATAACACCAAATAAGTAAAGATGATCTATATTATAAAATGTAATTAATATTAAAGAGTGTTCCTATAATCCACATAAAAACACATTTTACTTGGAATCTGTGTCATGCAAACATTGGCACACTATTCCCCCTTCATTAGATGGAGACAGTCCACAAAATAATTCATTCTCAGGCTGGTGGATAAGGAAGGTTACAGGGTTAGGACAGGCTAAAGAAATGCTAATCAACAGTTTTTACATTGAAACTCTCCTGATCGAGAGGGAAATAATAACTGCTTCTACTGAAGGTTTATACTACATCTATCTGTTGTTTTTTACTAGACCTCGGTATATGGGGCTGGTGCCCTACTCACTGAGCCACAGGTGCCACACTTCTTTTGTAATATTTTCACATTCTAAATATGAAAGTACACATATTTGTATAAACTACCATGTGTTGTATAGAGCACCCTCAGTATGTTTCCTGTCATCTAGAAAATTAAAATTTAAGACACATGTTTTATCCCTAATTAAGATAATTTACTAAGAATTTTCACAACTACTTATCTTAAAAATGTATTAGGAAAATTAATATACTACATGAAATATTTTCAATATGCCAAATTTATTCTCCTTAAATTATGATTGCATATCCAATGAAGCATGGAAAGCAATGATACATATTTTCTCTCACAAAGATAACTTATTGTTTTTCTTCACATTAAAATACATCAACAATTATTTAAACACCAAACTAATGTACTGTAAAAATAATTTAATTTTACATATCAAAATTGTTATGCAAAAAGTTCCACTGCATGTTAATACATTTTAGAAAGGTTTTATGTAAAACAATAATAATAAAAGTTGTTAAACAAGCTATAAATTTAAATCCACTGCAGCCAAACTAGATTGCTTCTTTTCATGAAGTTATGCAACAACTAATGTTTTAGTGTGCAAATCTAAAATTTTCAGGAATACATACAGCATTTAAAAATGCAGAAAAATTATTCAGAGGGCCTTTAACTCTATCATATTTGCTAAGAAAAACATCTTATGTGGAGCCTGATGCCAAACAGAAAGGTCCTAGGTTATTCCTGAAGCCAGGTTTGTCACATTTTTATGTCAATTATTCATTGCTCCATGCCAATAGCTAAATTCGAGAGAAAGCATCACAATTTAAAGCCAAAGGAACCTGTGGAACACCAGGACATTACAAGGGAGCAAGGCACAGAATTATGTTCAGTGAGGAATACACATGAGAATCGATCAGTAACCTCCTTTATTCTGACACATTGACCAAAATAATTTAAAACTATCAAGACCTATTTTTTTGTTTGTTTTCTAGTTTTATGAAGGTAGCCTTTGGGTACTGATGGGTAACTAAAAGCACCGTAACATGTAAAAGAAAGAATCTTCCTCGGCATTATTTGCTTGTGGTTACCACCACTGCAAGTCAGTCAAGGCTTAGTGAGGCGAGGCAGAGCCTCTGTGTTCTTGACAAGACAATGCACAGTGAAGACGGGACTTCTCAACTACTGAACTGCTGAGTGAAGATGGGACTACTCAACTACTGAACTGCAGAGTGAAGACGGGACTACTCAACTACTGAACTGCAGAGTGAAGACGGGACTACTTAACTACTGAACTGCACAGTGAAAACGGGACTACTCAACTCTTGAACTGCACAGTGAAGACGAGACTACTCAACTACTGAACTGCCGAGTGAAGATGGGACTACTCAACTACTGAACTGCCAAGTGAAGATGGGACTACTCAACTACTGAACTGCAGAGAGAAGAAGGGACTACTCAACTACTGAACTACAGAGTGAAGACCGGACTACTCAACTACTGAACTGCACAGTGAAGACGGGACTTCTCAACTACCTAACTGCTGAGTGAAGACGGTACTACTCAACTACTGAATTGCTGAGTGAAGACAGGACTACTCAACTACTTAACTGCTGGCGGGTAGTACAATCCCAGGGAGCCCAGGCACTGTCCACCTGCAGCCTGACTCCAGTTTCCAACAGGTATTTATTGAGATTCAAACGAATAAGTATAAAAGAAACCATTACAAGAAAAAGTTAAAATAAATGTCACACTGTATAGCAGGATGTGTGGGAAATGACTGCTTCTCTGTGGGTGGATGTATCCAGGATGGCAAACACACGCTTTGACACCTACTGTTTATGGTCTGGCTGCTATCAGCCTTAGCTTTTTCTGAGTGGCTAGGTGATGAGTTAGCTGTGCCTATGGGTATATGCATATGGTCACACATGCCCCATTCTGCTATGCATGTGGTTACAACAAATGTGACTACAACTTTGTCGTAGTTCATATGTCCTACTCTGCGTCCCAGGTCAGCAACCTGGGCATCCTGTTCCCTTCGCATATCTTGAGATGTCTTTGTTATGTGTTTCCCACAAGTATAATTTATGACTCAAGGTATCTTTGGAGTGACTGTCACATAGCAAACATTAATCGTCATGAATATTGTGGTGATTACATAATCATTATTAGGAAAAGATATAGCAAGCATAGTTTCATAAAAGAGAGTTTCATAAAGGAAATTCATACAAGGAACAACTGAATTTTGTTCTCCCACAGCTCAATGGCTGGGTATGTTTGCTCACAAATGTAATCCTAACACCCTAGGAGGCCTAGGAGGGCAGATTGTTTGCGCTCAGGAGTTCAAGACCAACCTGTGCAAGAGCAAGATGCCATCACTCTATTTTCTAAAAAGTAGAAAAAATAGGGGGTATTGTTGCAAGCACCTGTAGTGCCAGCTACTTGGGATGGTGAGGTTCTGGAGTTTAAGGGCACAGCCCTGGCTTCTGGTGAGGACTTTTATGGATATTTATCCATAAATCTCTGGAGCCCAGGAGTTTGAGGTTGCTGTGAACTAGGCCAAGGCAATGGCACTCTAGCCTGGGCAACAGAGTGAGATGAGACTCTTAAAAACAACAACAACAAAAATTCTCTAGTTATATTCAAGAGATATGCCTCTTTCCTCATATGTAAGTGAAGCCATCTATAGGGTGTAAGAGTAGGAGACTATATCAAGAGAAAAATACTAATGTACACTGTTGCTGAACACCTTCAATATATTGTCTCAAGTTTCTATTCACATCTTGTCAAATGATTTTGCCTCATTCTTTGATTTTTCCAATTACTCTTGATAAAGTTCCTTGGTACTCCAAATTTTAGAGATACACATTTCATCCCCTCTCTCCTTGCCTTTTTTCAAAAGCTTACATAAACATCCTAACTCAATGCAAATGTCTAGTAATACACTCAAAAGATCTGCAGATCTTTTTTTTTAATTTTATTGTCTTTATTATTAAATCATAGCTGTGTACAATAGTGCAATCAAGGGGTACTATGTGCTGCTTTCATATACAATCTTAACTATTTTCATCAAACTGATTAACATAGCCTTCCTGGCATTTTCTCAGTTATTATATGAAGATGTTCGTATGCTGCATTTAGTAAGGTTCGCCTGTACTCTTCTCAGATGTACCGTTAGGTGTGGCCCCACCAATTATCCTCCCTCCACCCTAACTTTCCCCCTCCTCTCCGTACCCTTGCCCCTTTCCCCATATTCTTGTGTTATCGTTGGGTTGAGATGCACAAAAGTTAGGAAATGTAAAATCCACACAAATGAAAGAATTGAAGCCTTCCTGTCCTTCATACGACAGCTATAGATTAGCTTCATAGTAGAGCTGAGTATATTGGATACTTTTTCTTCCATTCTTGAGATACTTTGCTAAGAAGAATGTGTTCCAGCTTCAAGGAATTAGGGTCTTTAAGTTTTCCGAGGTTGCAAAGTAGAGCAATAGAGCAAAAGGTGGACTTTGAGCACTGGTTCATGATGCTCAAGGTTGCGTCACATACAAAGATCCTGCATTCTTCTCACTCTGACTGTCTGAGAGTCCCTGTGATGGTGCGAAAAAGAGGATGTTTGGACTCCACCTTACATCTGCTGAGTGTTAAATTCATCAACATGTCCAGACCTCAGTGCATTTAATGCTGCAAAGTCACCCCGATAGTTGGCCAGACCTGAGGACCCAGCTGAGGACTGTTGCTGCCTGCCTGTGAGGGGGAGCAGGACTTCTGGACTCAGACCCCTGTCTCTTTATGCTCTTGTTTCAGTCTGGATCTTCATGGGAAAGAAAGAAGGTCTCACACAAATTTTCTCAATAAGGAAGGGAGTTGATAGAAGGATACATATGTGCTAGAACTCGTAACTGTCACAAGAGGAGGCTAGTCTGAGGCATCTACAAGTTCCTCACACTCCTGAGGCACACTCCCCCACACACTCACACACCATAGAAAGTCCCTCTATCCAGTGACACATTCATTTTTTTTCTCTCTATTCTCTATCAAAATATTTCCTCTTTCTATGTGTGCTGAGGCTTTTTACATATGTGAATCCTGTACTCCCATTTAATTATGCTCTTCAGAACTTCAATTTCCATGTATTCCAGGAGAACTGTGCAAACTCTTGCTGTAATGACCATTCCTCAGCTTCTCTCTCTCTCTCTCTTCTGGACACCGGAAAGATAATCTGATTGACTGAGCCAGCTTTTCACAAAAGACTGTATCTTAATTTACTAGGGAAGTACCTTTGGGTCAGATGTCCACTCGACTTCAGCCATCTGGGATTAGACCTTGAGAGTCACTGTGGCCAAGGTGTGCCTGCCTCTGGACCATCTCTTCGGGGAAGCTATGCACACGGCGGACACCTGGACCCTGTAGGGTTTGTCTCAACATCCACTGCATGTTGGAGTTATTTTTACATTTATATACATGTCTTATCTTCTAATTTAGCAACATCTTTAGCTTGCTTTCTATATTCAATACATGCTATTTTATTGAGATGCATAATTATATCTCTCGTCCCTTTTCCTGTATTGCTTTTCTTTCTACCCCCTCTCTCTTCACTATGCCCTTCATCCTTCCTTGTTTCCTTCATTATTTCTACAACATAGAAGGACCTACTATGTCAAATGCCAAGCTAGGGATCTTTATATCAAAATTTAAAAGGGATAAATTTACTAGTATCAAGATGCTCAATCTCTAGTGGGTAAAGAGATGTCTATAGCAGGATGCTATATTATGAATAACATGCTTGTCTTCTTTACATTTTTTCCTTCCCCTGTCTCACATAGCTTATTAATTCCTTCTTCTTTGCTTTGAGGATTTTTTTCAGCACAGAAAAGAGAAGTAGTGATGGCAGTGTTTCTTTCTGCCTTTTCTAATGCCTAACGTCATTGACAGGCTGTTGTATGTGTCTCGGAGGGGAAGTTTGATAGAGGGTATACCTCTGAGGAAAAAAGAAAACAGAAGAAGTGGGTCTTCTCCAGCTGGGAGGAAGTGTGTGCTTGGGAAGGGGGTTCCCAGGAGGAGAGGCGATCTTGCCCCCTGCCAGCAGGGCCCCTGGGAGGTGGTGGATTACATAGCAAATGGTGCTGTGCTGTGCCCGCAGGAGCCTTCATCACAGCATGAAAGTTTCCGAATCCTACCTACTGCTAACATTTGAACTGGAACATGAATTGGGGGAAATAACCAGTGTCCAGAAAACCCATCTTCAGAGCGAATGTGAGGCACTGGGATCACACACGGTAACAGCATGGAGGACTTTCCACTGGGGAGTGGGTCCACCTTGTTACCTGCTGTGCAAGAGGGGTCTTAAAAGGAAACTTAGGTAAATTTAGACAGAAAAAATACTACTCCTTGTAAGAATAAGTTTGTGAAACCATTACATCTGCAAACATGTAACTGGAATCCAGTAATCTAATTTCTAAAGGTGTTAAAATATACTCTGAGATACACAGAAGGGTGATTCAGTCTGGCTTGTGACCATGAGCATGAACTTGTGGGTGTGTCGCTTGCTTTTGGGGTAAAAGTGAGACCGTAACCTAAAAAAACAAACTAGAGACCTGGATGCTGTGCAGCGACCTTTGTAATGTCTCATTGTCAAGTCAGGAGACTGCCAGCCAGCCCGTGGAGGGCGGCACGCTGTTTCTTGTGTTTAATATATAAAATTACAATTTTATCTTATATTAGAGAGAGGGAGGAGAAGTGGGGGGGATGAAAAACAGAGTGAGAAGAGAGCAGAGCAGAGAGATGATGTGGCATTTCAAAGAAATGGCTTGCTGTTTAATTAGACACAGTGAGTGGTCGCCCACTGTTCTCACAACCACTTTGCCATCCAGCGGATTCATTTACCCTTATGGAATCTCATTCAGTTTCCGATTCTTAGAAATGAAGAACTTGTTTTAGAGAAATTTGGGGCATATTGCACTTGTCTATAGAAAATTACTTAGAATGTATAAAGCATTTTATGGAAGTTATGTTCTGTACGTAAGTAGTTTTCTAAGTATGAACAATTTAAAGTTTATCGGTTTCAAAAAGTATGTCAGTTACATTCTAAAAATCTCATAGAAGGAAGGTGCTATTTATTCTAATTCATTGAAAATATTTTTTGCTTAACCGTTATCTCTTTTACGTGATCATATATATAGTATTTAATGAGTAAGTATATGGGACCAGGACCTCTTAGTGTGGTGTGGAGAGAAGTAAATAATAGACAAGGTTCTTGCCTTGGAAGAGATTACAGCCCAGTACAAGAGGCCAATATGAAACAAATTTGCAAAATTGTGGAAAATGCCGTCAAGGTTAAGAACAGCTGGTCGGAAAGGAGCAAAATATGCTACTCAGAAATATAACACCTGGCATAAAGTTAATTTTGAGCTGAAAACAACTGAGAATCAACAGATGAAGAGAATGTTTTTTGCCCTCCTTTTGTCTGCCAAAAGCAGATCCTTTCTTCTTGCCTCCCCCAGTGAGAGAAGGATGACTCTTACCAAAGAGGCAATACCGAGATGAGTTTGCACAAACAAACCATGCCGAAATACCCCTTACCTTCCATTAGTTTCTTCATCTACATCCTCGTCACTTCCCTAAAATTTATAGTCCCTTGAAACCCAAATTTCTTTCTTTCATTAAAAGTGTATAAGCCTTCAAGTCTAACACTACTTTGAGTGTCTATGAACTCCCATGCGTGGAAATATATATACAAATTTTGTAGCTTTTCTCCTGTGAATATGTCATTCGCTAGTTTAATTTATAGGCCCCCAGGGACTAAACTTAAAAGGGCAGGGAAAGAATTTTACCCCCTTGATAGTGTTTCATAGGTCATGAAAAATAAGGAAAGACTCTCGCAGAGCAGAGGTGACAAAAGAGACATGACGGCTACACATCACTGATGTCCTTGGTGGGATCATGGGACGAGAAAGGGGCCTTAGGGGTCAAATCAGTGAAATCTAAATAAAGTCTGGAGTTTGAGTCAATAGTAATATATCAATGTCAGTTTCTTAGTTTTGAAAAATCTACCACAATTCCGTAAGGTTTTATCTAGGGGACTGAGTCAAGAATATACAGAAACCCTATAATGCCTTCGCAAATTTTTTATAAATCTGAAATGATTTCAAAATGAAAAAGGTTTTAAAAACAAAAAAATGTTAATGTTATTTTAATTCTGACAACCAGGTTCTTCATTAATGAATGATTCTACAAGATTCCATTAACATTACTAATGCATATTAACTGTTTACCTTGTGCCAGGCACGATGCTAAGTCTTTAGATCACCCAGCTTCATGCTTGCGATGTACCTGTAAAGAGGTAAATAGGAAGATTATCCCTATCTTACACGTGAAAAAGCACCTTAGAGAGATTATATAATTTACCAACATCCCACAGCTAACAAATGCTATAAAGCTTTCACAGGCCTTAGAAATCATCTAAGAGACCGAATTATTTTCAGCAGAATTAGTGTTGGATGTTGGTGTTCTGTGATACTTTTTTCCTTGTGAATCTGAGAATGGACAAACATTTTGCTGGGCACGATATTCAATTATCAAGAACAATTCATTTTATGAATTATGGCACTTGTGTGTATGTGTGTTCTTTAAAGACAAAAGTGTATTGTGCCTGTGATTTCTGCCAGCTCTCCACCATCAGACGTGATCTGTAGCAGCGGGGACCCCAGCTGCCGTGATTATCTCCACTGAGCAACTCTGCCCTGGTCCTCCCAGCCTGGGTCTGTTTTCTCCACAGAGGGTAGCTCATTGTATGCTAGAGCCTGACTGTATGAATGCGCTGCTTCCGATAAGGGGGGGAGACCCAAATCAATGATTTCTGAGGTTGAGAATTTACATTTGAAAAAACACCATTCCCAAGTACCCTGGACACGGCCATCAAAAGAGAGAAAACACAGGGAAAAGCCTGGTTTGATCACTGTGGTAGTGGTTTGTTTTGTTTTGTTTCATGATTCTAAATAGTCAACATAAGCATTTTCATACTGAACTGATCCAATTAATTAATTATGCTATCTTCATATAAGAACCTCTGGGGAGGAAACAAAAAAAAACTGAAACACAGGAAAGAAAGAGAACAAATAATCAAGCGTGAGTAATGGGAAGACGAAACAGATAAAATCGTATTTGCACCTAACATGTTCCAGCACCAGATTTCCTCCAACTCACATCTTTTGTTTGATTCTATATAAAAATAACAAAACTCTTCAAATATGATGTTGTTCTTGCCTCACTGGGCTGCAGTGGCTGTTTACATAGCCCCTAGGTAAATAGAAAACTCAATCTGCTTATTTCTAGTAATGATATTAGCAAAAAAGAAAGTTAACGAAGGATGCTGCAAAAGAGTGTGGTGTGTTTAATAAAACACTTTCCCCAGGAATTGAAAGAAATCTCTGCATGTGGGATGCAGCCTCTCATCACTAATTCAGAATCTCCCTTCAGCATCAGACTTTTGTCTTTTTTCCTTCCTACTAGCTGCACTTTCAAGCGTGATGGCTTGCTGTGCAGGCTTCCCTGCTCTGGAAGCGAGCTCAGAGGGAAGGGAGCGAGAGAGTTCATTAGGGGTATTTCACAGTCACTCAGATCCCAAGGTCTCTGTCTCATCTTTGCAGATCACACTGCTCATGGAGAGTCATTCTTTATTTTGTTACTTATCCTTGTACTGCCACAAGTCTACAAAGACAGGGCTCCTGCGTGTGCCCATTCACATCAGTGAAATGTGGGCACAATTCAAAGCCTGTCCTGTACGGGGGTACATTCACCAATTGCAAATCAGCTTATTGTATTTTTTAAATTCAACATTTTCTTGAAAATGCAGCATTTGAAGATGAAAATCTTATTTTAAGAGAAGCATATTATAAAAAGGAAGAATAAAATAAAGAGATGAGAGAGAAAGCAGGAAGGGAGAAAAAGAACAAAGCAAACACAGACAATTGTACAAGGAGAATGATCAGGTAGGATTCTGTTTTCAAATTCAAATAGCTGACCTATGAAAACCAAGTTTTGCTTAAGGTTTTAATTTACTTCTCTGCATTTATTTCTTTTCAGAAACCTCTCCTCAAAGCCAATCAGCATTGCTAATGTATTGGTCACGTTCCAGCCTTGAGAAGTCAAACTGAGCCAATATTATTAGCCCTCTGCAAAAATCAAAAGACTTAAGACTTGTTCGCCATCAAATATTCTACAGCTTTCTGCATGTGGACCCTTGATTACAGCACATTCTCCTAATTACGAGGTCTACTTTGAACACATTGCTTTATGCCTAGAAAGCCAATAGCCATTAATGATTTTATCGCTGAAATCCATAGTTACAGGTGAGCATTTGCAGTTTTAACATCAGCTGTCTGTTCAAAAGGAACATGGTTAATATGATTTAATAGCAGCTCTACATTTTTATGAAGCCAGAAAGGAATTCGTCTCATTTCCCATTGATGAAACTTCTGAAGCTCCAAAGAATGTCTGGATGAAAAATGAGCTGAATTCTCCTACTTGGAAACCTATATATTCTCATCTCTGCCTAGATGCAATATTATTCCATTGAATCTACATTCAATCTAATTTTCACTCTGCCAAAACTGAACTTGAGGGCTGGGAGGCCAGCCTAGTAAAGCAGAAGCTGTCCCCATTTGCTTTTCTTTATTAAAAAAACAACTTTTCCAGAATTTGAGCAAACTTCTGAAGCTTGCATTACTTTGAGTTATAATGTTGTGGTTGACAACTGTGCATTCATGTAGTTAGTTAGTGTAAGAGTGCATGTGTACAGAGTACCCTTATCCCAAGAAACAGAAACATGTCTTCCTCAATGTTTTAGTCTCCAAAGACCATTTATTCAAATGCAGCAATAGCATATTTCGCTAAGATTTAAGGACTTTCTTGTTCCCCAGACCACTAGAGGGATAAAAGAGTTCTTACATTGTACCAGACTCCCTTAAATGGTGCCAAATTTGCAAGTATCCATGTATGTTTACCATTTACATTTAACAAAATGTGAAGATGTCCTTGGGGTTTGCAATGTGGTGGTACTGGTGCCTACTAGTGCAAGGAATTGGGGTAGGTGCTATGGGAATAATTAGCATAGTCCTTGACCTCAAAATCTGTAGAGTCTAAGTGGGAAGACATGCCATATTAAGGATAAAATAAAATGATAATTTAAATGTTAAATTATGATACGTGAGAATATATGATACGTGAGAATATATATGCTAAAGTTTTAATATGCTGATCCACTTTCATTTCAGCTTTGAGGCTGAATATATGTTACAGGTCTGTAAGACATTGCCAATGTTTGCATAATCCATGAATGTTTTAAGTTCAGATAAGTAGTATGAGCTCAAATTAATATTATATCTTTGAGATTCTGTGAGGACTCTTCACTCCGGATGCAATATAACTACTTCCTACATGAACAAAACATGTTCTGGTTACTTAGGCATACCTGGGGAGCCTACTGGTACTACGCTAAAGTTTTAATATGCTGATCCACTTTCATTTCAGCTTTGAGGCTTATTCTGTATTCCTTTTTTCTTTTTACTCACTTGTACTTTGAAAGCCAGATCTTAGACTCTGAGTTTTAATATTCTGCACTTGCGATTCTGTTAGTTTTCTCTGCAGCCAAATGTGCTTACATCCTTTTTCACCCAGTATTAATAAAGAAGGATGTTTGCACAGCAGGGAAGTGTATTCTCATTTATCTCTGACCAGAAATGTGAAGAATGGAACGGCCTGATGGCCATTATCTTAACCCTATGTGACCGCAAACATTTTGAAGTAGTGGAAGAAACAATTGGACCACAAAATCCTCATTAAAGTTTCCTGCTCTTGGCATTAGAGTGCAGATTAAGTCCTCTGTCACATTTCTTATACGCACTTTTCTTTGCAACAAATAAATATAAGATTATTTTGTAGCCGACAAAAATAGAGTCATCTAACTTGAAAGAGTACAGAACTCATGAGCTCTCAGTGGGAGTTGCTTGGCATATCAGTCCCTGAAATTCCTCCTGCTACCAACCACCCCATTAAAGAGGAACATTAAAGGTCATGGCAGTGTTCCTCTCTTGTGATGTCCCAGCTATGCTGCAGAAGAAAGTAAAAGCCAAGGAAAGCAATTTCTGTGATTTCTGCAGTGACAGGATTTTCATATTCGATTTGCTGCCTACAAAACTTAAACATAAATGAAAGAAAAAGGATAGATGTGTCAGTCTGCCCCTCAAACTGAATGTAAATAATTCTGAGACTTTATTTGCATAAGAAACTCTTCAAGAGTAGGAAGAAGCCTTCACACACATACAGGACTAGCAAATATTTTAAAGTGAAGTATAATCAGTGAAGTATAATGACAAAGAATCTTTAGGTAGATACTCTCTCTAATAGCTATTTTCTTATAGACAGGAAAGGTTTTCAGTATTTTTGAATATGCACATGGATGTAGTCAATACGTGGCAAGCACCACATTTCCTGTACACCATTCTCCCTAAATTAATGAGTTGAGCACAAATTAATCTAGCAACTCAGATTTCCTGGATATCTATTATGTATCTCACACAAAAGGAAAAAAATAAAAGAAAGAGAGATGGTCCCATTTGCTGTCTGATAGCCTTGACAAGCAATTAAGCAATTAGTAAAAAGCCTGCTTGGAACACAGATAAGGGAAGGCTGAGAAGAGGGAAGGTTGAAGCGGCCTGAATGAATGGGAGGCTATTTGGCAAATGCAGATAGGAAGCGGGCAAGAGGTCAGGAAGTGGCAACATCAGAAGAAAAGTAGCCTGATCAGAGTCTGGGAGGATGGTGTACCCCTCACAGTGGAGGGTGCAACTGAGTACTTGGTCGAAGCGCCAGGACTGTTGTTTCTCCAGGCTACTTCCTGCCAGGAACAGCATGGGAAAACCAGGTCCTCATCACAGTCCTCCTGGCTGTTTGAGGAATGTGGAGCAGGGAAGAGGGGGTCTCCTTCCAATCTCTGATCACATTGGGGACCTTGACTCTCCTCCCCCACCACTCAGGCCACCCTGGGCTCCTTCAGGAAGGCTGCACACTCTCCCCCTTCTCTTCAGCCTCAGTGCTATTATCAGGGTCCTGCAGCTCTCTGCTCTGACATCCAGGGAGGACTGGTGCAATCCAGGCATAAACCGTCCAAATGGTAACTCAAGATTTAGGATTGAGGTGATCTGAAAGAAGTGACCTGTAGGACGAAAGGAAACCAAGTATCAAAACTGGTAAAGAAAATTGTGATCTTGCTAGATAAAATAGTTAGAGAAAGCCAGTTTGGTGTGGGGGGGGGGGGAGGAGAGTGGTTGAAATCCTAAAAAGAAAGATGAGAAAGATGCTAAATTTTGTTTAAACTAACTAAGGCAATAGAAGGAGAAATATTCTGTATGTAACTACAATGCCAAATGTGTGTTTTACTTCTAGCAGACCTAGCAGAGTGTCTCGTACACAGTAGATGCTCAGACCTGTTGGTGGAATTGCCTTGGGACTGAGGATAGTGCTTTTTAGCAGCTGGCATATAGGTCATGACTCCAAAACCAAGTCATCATAATTCTAAATAATCATAAACGATCCCAAGTACCTTTGCTGTCTCTACATTGCTGTGTGTCAGTTGTAGAGGGTAGAGTTTGGCGGGTGGGAAGTTAACTTCATATAGAAATTGTAACCTTTTCTGTTAATCTAAAGTACTTCCTGGAATTTTGTTTTCTTCAAATGAATCTTGCTCCCAAGCTCAACATATATTAAAACAACACTCACTGCAACAATTATGAAGGAACTAAGCAGGGTGGCTCTGATTCAAGTGGGTGTGGGGTTTCTAGAATTCTGCTTCCTTGTTCATTCCCTGGTGGTCCCTGTCACTCTTCTCTGAGGCTTTATGGAAAACCACTAACACAGGGTTTATGCCCAACTGTTGGGTTTTCCCTTGTTGCTCTGAATAGTTGACGCTTGTGGTTGGAGCAGATACTTTACAGGTTGACTGTGTAAGCAGTTACTGGTAAGCAAAAGCCTCAGGGGTAGCCACAGACGCAGACAGCCACACACCAGCATTCCTGGGATATGAGGTGTGGAAGAATATTCACAAGAGAATGAGGAATGCTGTGGAAGGGTGGAGTTCTTTGCATACACAGATAGTGGGGAGAAACAAAATCCTGTCACCTGAATGGTTATCCCAAGCCCAAGACAAACTCTGTCTTACGCAGGTGGTTCAAAAATTCCCTTTTCATTTCCCTTTTATGTACCAGAGGTTTGAATGAGCCACAGAGAAGCAGTGGCAGCTGATGTTGGTCCCATGAAATTTCTAGAATCTACTTGGTAACTGCTCATCTCAGCAGCTAGGCGTTGGAACAATGTCTCAGAGCAACCACTTGGCCTTGAAACATCCCTGGTGCTTCTTGCGATGTGCACCCAGGCTTGGTCTCCGGGCCAGGGAAGAGCTATTTCTTACACTTTCTCATGTTTGTCACTCTCCCTCCTGGGAGAGGGAACATTTGTTAAAAATTAGGAAGACAGAGCTTTCAACCATCCCTCTCACCCACTGTGACATGTGGGCTCTGAGCCCTGGCACCCTGAAGTGTCCAGACTCCAGGAGAATATGAGCTTCCTTTTTTCCGCCCTCTGTGAAAAATGTGGCAGGTCCACAGACACAGATGGGACAAAGGAAACAAACAAAATCATCCAATCTTCTTTCCCCAAAGTGAGAGGAGAAGACTGAGGTCACTTCAGCTCGAGGGAAGTTCCTTGTCCTGAGATGTTTCTTAATAAACTGGCCCATGCTACTGTGTAAATAGATGCTGTGCAGAAAACACACTTGAGATCTAAAAGCTGCCTGAAAACTTTCTGATTTGATTAGAAATAAAACTTTTAGTAAGTTTTATTTTACTTTATTGTTTGATTATACAGAAAGTGCACAAAAAATGTATACACAATTTAAAAAGGAAAGCTATTAAAATTGTAATAGGTCACATTTGACTTCTAAAATTACAAGAGATACAAGATACAATATACAAAATTACAAATGTTATCTATATATATTAAGTGTTACAATTTTAATACATTTTTTCCCTTAAATTGTGTATGTATTTTTGGCACCTTCTGTATATTATCAAAGTTATTATATTTATTGAATGTTTATTATAAATAAATGCTTATTTTATTAAAAAATAATATTTTTGATCATCAAAGCAACCATGAAAAAAATAGAAACTGAATTGTTTGGCTAATATCCATCTATATCAATCAAGTGCTTATCTCGGGCACTGGATTGAGTGCCCTGGGTCCTAAGCACCCTCCAGACTGCCAGAACTTCCCTTGACCTCTTCAAATCTGAATGACAAGGTGTAAGGCAGAGTCTGGTGACCTCAAAGTGACTCGTAGATATAGGGGAACTGCCTCCATTGGAGATCAGATGCTGTGGGAGAAAGGGGCCCACCAGGAATGGCACCACATACAGACTTAACTGTACTTGTTCCACATGGCTCATTACTACTGTGGCTCAGGGGACGGGTCTAACTGACCTTGTGAAAATTACAGCTGCCTCTATATGTGGTCACAGAAACACAGAGGGGATAACCCTTCTGAGAACAAAAACTCCTCTAAAGACCTCTAATTGCAGACACCAAATAAATTGAAACTAGTTCCTCTCCTTTCTTAAGATTCCTGGTGCTTAAAAGGCTCACAAAGCACTTCCTCTCCAGATGTCACCAATACACTAGTAAATGTGCATCATTTATATGGATAAACAATGGGTACAAGTATGTCAATCAAGTTATAAAATAAGCTACTACTAGCAATGCTTTGACTGTTCACTGTTGTTTTACCGCGAAAGCTACCAAATACATTCTGCATCCCCAGATGTTCCAGATAGAGGGTGCTGACTCTCAGTGATTCCTCGTTCAGGAAAAGAGGAAGCCCTGGAATCCTGGCTTATGGCCTTGTGCTGCGTGCAATAAATTATCTGTAAATGTGTTTGGCCTGCACTGGCTCCCCAGTGATTTTGTCAAAATGAAAAAATCAGGGGATGTCACAGAAAAGTCAATGTATAATGTTTTAAAAAAATGTTGACTATTTGAGGCCTGGTATAGTGGCTCATGCCTGTAATCCCAACACTCTGGGAGGCTGAGGTGGGCAGATTGCCTGAGCTCACAGAACAGCTTGAGCCAGAGCAAGACCCCCATCTCTAAAAATAGCCAGGCATTGTGGTGGGCACCTGTAGTACTAGCTACTCTGGAGGCTGAGACACAGAATCACTTGAGCTCACGAGTCTGAGGTTGCTGTGAGCTAGGATGCCATAGCACTCTACTATGTGAGACTCTGTCTCAAAAAAAAAAAAAAGTTGAATATTTGTCAACTCCTGTCAGGACTGCATTCCTGACTGGTCACCACAGTCTCCACTGTGCCCCAGTTAAGCTTGAAGCTAAGGCCTGGTGTGTGAAGCTATATAGCACCTTCATCGGAACTGTCTTCATTCATTTCCATTATCTGCCTGGCCTCTAGATAAATTTGAACTTGTGAGCTCTGTTCTACATCCTGGAGTACTTACTCTTTTATATATCACTTCCCCTGCTGCCTGTAAATAGCTGGCCTAAATTTTCTTAAAACATCCATGAGCAGACTCTGAGAAGTGGTATAGAAACTAGTCCTTCTCCATGAAGAATCTCTGCTCAGGCAATAAGTAGAATTAACAAAAGCTTCAATTTAGCATCTGTGTACCCAGAGTTATGGACTAAATGCATGCAAAGTTAAAGCAAATAGAGTCTCCATAATCTCTCTAGGTAAAAAATGTTGTCTTAAGTTTCATAACTAATTGAAAGGATATGTGACTGAGTTATTCAATAAATACAGTTTCTTTCTTATTAATTTTTAATTAAAATCATAACTATATACATTGAAGGGGTACAATGTGATGATTTGATATACAATGTAGAATGCTTAAATCAAACTGATTAACATAGCCATCACTTCGCTTACTTCTTTTTTGTGGTAAGGCATTTAAAATTTGCTTTTAGTCTTTTTTTTTTATTATTTAAATACATAGACCTTTAGTTAAAAGAGTTTTTTTTTTAATTGGGATTCATTGAGGGTAAAAAGCCTTAGATTACACTGATTTTGTTTGTAAGGTAAACTCCTTCTTGTAATTGTGACCCACCCCTAAGAGGTGTGCCACATACTGGAACCCTCCAACTAAAATTTACTGTTAGTTATTTTGAAGTATACCCTTGCATTGTGCACATTAGGTGAGATCTTAACAAACATCTCCCCTCCCAGTCACATATGGTCATTTGACCTTTGATAAACCTAACAAAAACATGCATTGGGGAAAAGAATCCCTATTTAATAAATGGTGTTGGGAGAACTTGTTAGCCACTTGTAGAAGACTGAAACTGGACCCACACATCTCACCACTGACAAAAATTGATTCTCACTAGATAAAAGATTTACATTTAAGACATGCAACTATAAAAATAAGGGGAAAAGAGTGCAGAGAAAACACTTGACAATATTGGCCTGGGAAAATATTTTATGAGGAAGACACCCCTGGTAATTGAAGCAACATCAAAAACAAATAACTGGCATTTGATCAAACTAAAAAGCTTCTGTACAGCTAAGGGTATTACAACCAAAGCAAAGAGATAGCCCTCAGAATGGCAGAAGATTTTTGCATGTTATGATTCTAACAAAGGTCTGATAGTTAACAATGCTGTTTCTTAAATACATCAGGAGCGTGAGCAAAATCTGTTTCTTTAATAAGCAGTAAGTGCCTTCATTGGAGCTCTGACAAAGGAAAGGTCAGTCTGAGATGGTATCACTAGGGTAGTTCTGCCCATGGAGGTAGCATTTCAGCCAGGCCTTGAAGAGGAAGCAGGATTTGAACATGGAGAGAGTAAACAGTGTAACTTTCAGTGTTGAAGCAACCATCTGAGGACAGAACAGGGGAACTAAGAGCTAGAGCAGTTCAGTTGGCCTGGAGCACAGCCAGGTTCTCAGACCTACAAGTCCTGAACAATTTAAAGTCGAAGAGTCCTGGGTTCACCTCGAGAAATTCTGTTTCCGTGGGTGTGAATGAGGCCCCAGAATCAGGCTTTGAACCCTCACCACAAGTGATTGTGTTGTGAAGAGGGCCGCAGTCGTACTCGGAGAAAAACTTGCATGGGTGTAGAGGAGGTGGATGTGGTGGGGATTGAAGTGTCTGGACCTCGGACAATCTCTGCTTCAGGCCACAGTTTAGAATTGTTCTGTGGGCAATGAAAGCCTACTTTTCCCGGCCGTTTAACATTCAATATTGGCATAAGGGAGAGGGATGTCTCGATGACGCCCAGCTTTGTGTCCTAAGAGGCACCATTCACAGAAGCAGGGAGAAAGGAGAGAGAGAAGGGTCGTGGCCCTCAGTTCAGCTTGTCACCTTTAGATTTGGTTGTCACCAAATTCCCTTGACTGGCTCTAACAGCACCAACCCTGGGAGGGGTGGGCACCCAGGGCTTGGCCCAGACTCTTCTCATGTTGGGTGCTGAACGCGGATGTTCAGGATGCAGTGCCTCATCTGAAAAGACGGACGTGACAGCATATCTTCCCTGATTTGTTGGGTATCCAAGTTGGGCAAAAGGCCTTTGGAGAACTATGAGTATGTAAGAAATTATTTTCCTGGAAGAAAGGTAAATTTTTTTTTTAAGTCTCTAGCATGATTAAATGAATGCCAATATACACATATGATGGTATACCTATGTTTGCAGAATATGTCAAGGCAGTGATCATTACAAAACACTAAGAAGAAAAAGCAAACTGGATAAAATTGTATATCTAGAATGATTCTACTTTTTAAATCACTGTCTAATAAGCGGGACATACAACATTATATCAGCAGTTGTCTCTCTGCTGGCAAGATTGTACATAAATGTTTTTTCTTGATTTTTTTCCCCCATATTTTCAAAATTCTCTTCACAGTCGTCTATTACTTTTGTAGTCAAAAAGCAGAAATTTTATTTCTCAGGTTCAGGGCCTTAAAGCCACTCAGAAATTAGCAAAGTTGGGGAGACACATACTCTTAAGGCCTCTTTTATTCTACTTTTATTTTGACTTTTCCTGCTTAAACACAACCTATTTTTTTTTTTTTTTGATTGTGCACACGTGTGCAGTTCAGACAGAATCCTCCGGGGAAAGGAAAAGAAAAATACCAAAATGCACGCCTTGAGTTTGTGAGGACTGAGTCAATATATCTCGATTAGAACCAGGAATCCTTCCAATATTTACATTGGATTTGCTTCCAAATGTTTGGCTTTTAATGGGTTGTAAATAAATTGGGAGAGACACAGCACTGGAGCATAATAAACACAGAGGATGCTAAATGTCTGGAGAAAGGAAAAATAAGAAATTTGCAGGAACAAGCCAATTTTAGCTGTAAAAGGGACAATTTTATTTAGAATTTTTCTGATTTTTAGGAGGTGAGGTTTTAAAAACTGGGGACCATGAGAAATGGCTGGAGACATTGTACCGTGCCCGGGGCTTTCATCAGACAGGAACTGGAAGCCTCTGGAATGTTTAACATGCTGCTCACAGTGTGAAGCCAGAGTAGATCAAACCGCATGCAAAGCCTGGACTAACTAATGTGAGTGTGGAAGAGTTCTGAAGTCTGGGAATTAACAAGATGCAAGGCGAGAGAAAGGCTTGTATCTTCACCATCTGCATTCCTGCAATTACCAGAATGCACACAGACTAGGGGGCAGAGAGGACAGCCAGTCTGTATTGCAGAAGATGTCCCCATGGTGGGAATCTCGACCAACCAAACTGGATTTCCAATTGACTCATTATTTATTCATAAAACTCATTCAGCGCAATGTTGTAAGAGACAGAAATGATCCTTTGTCTTCATGTGTAGTCCTGCCTCTTTTTGTTCAGAATAATGTGAGAAAGTTAAGGCAGCCAGGCTTGGGTGAGTAGGAAAGTGAAAGTGTACGGGAGAGCAGGCTGTATTCTGTTAAAAGATTTGCAATGTAAATCACAGGGGTGAATGTCAAGCATTTACTAAGAGAAATAAAAAAGTGAATAAAGCAATATAAAGTTGGAAAGCTAGTTTCTCATGGGTCCTGCATGCCAACTCCATATTTTTAAATGAAAATATATCTGAATATAGAAGCACTATGAAATATTTGTTTGTCGAATTTAGCCACTAGCTTTTTCTTTTGGTCTTTGTAAGAATGCTTTTCCAAGAAATAGTCTCTAATTTTTGTAACAAAGACAATTTATTTTCTTGACTAATACAAGAAGCACCAGGACCTCTAAAATGTTTCTAACATTTGATGATTGAGGTCTAAATTTTGGTCTTTGTAAGTGCTTATTTTTGTTTTTGGAATTGTTGGATAGGGTGGGTCTATGTAAATCAATAACTCTTTTAATTTTCCATGTAGGACTGATATCGTTATTTCCCTAGAAGCTCTCTTAATGATTATCTCAATCTTTCAGAAGAGCAAAGGTAAGTATAAAGCAGAAATACATTTATACCCACAAATCTCTTGCTGGTTTGGCAATCTTTTTATTTTGAAATATTAATATTGCCATTTAAGTACTTTTTTCTATTTGTTTCATTTCAGTAGTCTCTTATTTATGAAACTATAGCATTGTTCTCCTTAGGCATATGTTCAGAATTCTGTCACCAAACACTATTGGTAGCCAAGAATATTGAACATAAAAATACAATAAAGACAAAGTTTAATGACATAATTTTTCTCTTATTAGGTTCATAGTGAATACTTGGGGGGATTTATAAGTGCATACACGTGCTGGTTTAACTGATAGAGAAGATGCAGCTCTATACTGTAGAAGTCCAGTATCATGCCAAATTTTAAACATTCAAATAAAAATCCTTTGAAAAGGTCATTATTTCTCTAAGAATTTATGAACTGTCTCACTGTTAGAAAATCTCTGTTCATGTGAGTGTTCATCCATCAAAACCAAGTGATGACAGTGGGAAGATGCCATTTCTTCCTCATCAAGTACTGAACTCTACAATAAGTTTCAAAAAGATTCAGAAGGCCAAATGCAATGATACTTCTTTCTTTTCTTTTTCCTTAGGTTGATTAGGGCAACAAATGTGTGGGATATGGCAGAAGACTATCTTTAAAAGACTATCTGAGCATTAATCAGATTACCATAATGTTATTTTTTACCAAATTTGAAAAACCATACTACATACAACTTTAGAATACTAATGAAACAGAGAAAGTTCACAGGAACATACTTATTTGGAGATTATCCGTGTCTCATTTTTTGTTTTTTGTTTTTAGCTTGAGTCTTTAAGAAAATAACCAATACATAGTAAAACTAAAAATGAGACAATTGCAATAACAAATCACTTATCTAGTAATTGGTAGGTGATAATCAGCATGGAACAAAGAGATTTTTCCTCCCGATGTGGAAAGATTTGTGGCTTCTCTTTTATAATACACTAACATTTTATAAAGAAATGAGTAACATTTATTTTATATGTTCATATAACTTATACATGTGAGAGAAAATGTGAGCATATGTTGAGTATCTGCTGGATACACAAGTAACAATGGTTGTTTTTGAGGAACTAAGGGACAGGGCTGGAAGAAAGACTTAATTTCCTTTATATTTCCTATATTTTATTTGAACTTTATAACAAACATGCTATTTTTGCAATATTTTACAACAAAACAAATGCTACACGTTATCTGAGATGTGCCTAATATTACTATTACAGTATAGAAAACTGGTCAATCTCAGGTGCAGTCCAGGCAAGAAGAGATTTAAATATAGATGCTGCTTCCTCACGTCATCACTCACCTCCTTGAGCTGTTTTGTACAATGTCATGTCCTTGACTTTAACTGTTTTGGTACAGTGATATCATACTCAAGTTTTATACACTGGTGATGGAGGCACTGGGGACAACAGAACCCGACAAGTAACTTGACAAGGCCTAAAAGTATGTCACTGACCTACTTAGGGTTTGATCTTGATATTTGTTTGAGATAGAAATTTTTTTTTTCTGAAAAACTAGGATATTTACTCCCACCCATATCATTTACAATGGCAAAGCAAATCTGCAAGGCAAATGCCCAGAATCATGAAGTGGCTACATATTTGTAATAATATTTTTCTAAAATTTTTTCTATTCTTTTCGATTGCTGCAAATGAATTGCTAGGGGTTTTTAAAAAATAATTCTAATTTCCTTTACATTTCAGATTAACATGCGGATACAAATGATTCGGTTGCATTGTTTGCATTTGTTAGGTAGAGTCCAAGTAGTCATTGAGCGCTTTACCCAGGAGATGTGTTGTATATCCTTCCACTGTGCCCATTAAGTGAGAGCTTTCCAATCTCCCCTGCTGCTGAATTTATCATCTACTGGTTTCATATTAGTAATGAGTACACTGGATACTTACTTTTTTATTCTTATGATACCTTGCTAAGAAGAATGTTTGTCAGCTCCATCCAGGTTAATGCAAGAGATGCAAAGTCTCTTTTATATGGTATATATATATATACCACTGTTTATTAATCCATTCATGGGTTGATGGGCACTTGGGTTGACTCCATATCTTTGCAATTGTGAATTGAGCTACGATAAACATTTTAGTACAAATATCTTTATGCTAAAATAATTTTTCTTGTTCTGAATAGATAGCCAGTAATGGGATTGAAGGATCAAATTGAAGATCTGCTTTTGAGGAAAAATTTATGCTCTTTGAGGAAAAATTTATGTTTTTTAAAATCACTTACCTATTGTTTTCATTAAAGGAAAGAGAGGAGAAAGGTCACCAAAAATGAGACAAATCTCAGTCAGAAGGGACTTCAAAGACCTGTCAGAGCCCAGAAGAGATGAGGAGTTAGCCTCTCAGAGCTATTTCTCCTCCCAGTAGTAAGCCTGTCCACTGAATGTCCCCCTTCTCCAAGCAGTGTCCCGCCTGTGAGTTTCGTTTCTCCTCCCTTGCTTAAGAGCAGGCTGAGTCAAGTACACTGTAGGTACTTTTTACAAAAAGAATATTTGAGACTTCATCAGATGGAAAAACTCTTATTGTGATTAAGGTTTATCTTTTAAATATCATGTTGGTTTTCTGCAAGAACAGTGACATATCTACCAATGTACTTTTTAGCACAGAAATAAATAAATAAATCTCAGTCTTAGATGAAATGATGAGCTATGAATTATTACAGTACATGTAGTAATGTGAAGTCTTTCTTTGTAGGAAGGATCCTATGCTTTTAACCATTTTTGCAGTGACATCAAATATGAATCTCTGAATTAGAAGCCAAAACAATTTTCTCACCAAAATGATTTTGTGAAAAGTACATGCAATGAGCTTGATTTCACCCTTTGAAAGGAAGTAAGGAGACTCATACCTTCTCTTTTATTTTCACCTGTTTTTCTGCAGCATCCTGCTGGTGACATCAGTGTCCTGTCAAGGGTATGAAGGGTAATGAAGGCCGTGAACTCGAATCGAGCCCAGTCTGAGAACAGATTGAGCATTCCTTCCATATGCATTGTCTATGCCATGATCTGAACATATGAGTCAGTATGACTCATTTGGCTTCCTGACCTCACCAATTGTCTGCCTCCCCATATTTAATACAATCACCTGGACTAGTTTCTCTGTTCGTTTGTGTGACCTCATGCATTTCACCTTTCCTTTGTCAAGCATCAACCTAAAAATTTTCCTCAAACATTAAGATGCATTCAAAAACTTAGAGATGGTGAGCATTTCTTCATGTGTCTGTAGGCCATACGCCTGTCTTCTTTAGAGAAGTTCCTCTTCAAGTCCTTTTCCCACCCTGAGATGGGATCACTTACCCTTTTGTTGCCAATACGCTTAAGTTCTCTGTGTATTTTTGTTATTAAACCTTTGTCTGAGGCATTCAGGACCACATAGGGAAAACGTTTTGTGGACTATCTAATGTGATAGATAAATTTTATGTTTTTATAGCAAAATATTAAATTCTTTGGAATCCAGAGGGTATTCACCACTGAATGAAGGAACAACATACAGACTCTTTGGCCAATCTAGTCTCACTATAGACAAAGGGTCTGGGAAAGGGGAGACTTCAAATGAAGCCATAACTAAAATTCTATTCTGTACTTTCTAGACTTGCCCTCTTCCCATCCCCCAGACTCATTCCTGCTTTGAATCAGAAATGGTAGACTGGGAAAACACAGAAATCATCTCCTCCAATACACTTTCTAGAAGAAGTGGTTGCAGGCTCAGAAAAGTGAAGGGTCTTGTTTCAAGTTGAATTTAAGTCTGAAACCTCAACCAGCTTAATGATGACAGAATTCCAAACAGAGTTCAATGATCTCTGTAGCATCAGCCTTGGCTGTGTGGGAGTGGGGGCAGGGGAAAGCTACTCAGTTAGCAAATGGGAAAAAGCTTTCTGAAGCAGAGAAAAAGCATTTCTACAGCCAATTAGACAAATCACCCTTAAGAGAAAACATATTTCTCGATTAAAGCCTGCCAGCATGCAATATTTCCCAATTAGTTCAAAGAACACTGTCACAGATGTGTGCCAAAACATGCTGCATTCTTTAGAAGTCCTTGTATCGATGGTTAAGATCTCTCTGATTTTATGAATGAGTTCCATGCTGTGTATGTATGTGTTTTCCTTTAAAAAGAAGAGATTTACAATCACAGAGATTAAACACAAATATGCTCACTGAAAACAGATTGAAAACACAGTAGATATTTAATACTAGAGTACTGAAATGGGAAAATTATTAGTCTAAATTGTCAGCGTTTTAATTTGTAACACATTTGACCTAAATCCCACCCAAAAAGCTAAAAAAAAAAAAAAATTCTTCCTTCCATGAGTAAGGAAGGAAATAAAATATATTTAGCAAATAAAATACAGGACACCTAGTTAAATTTGAATTTCAGATAAAGAATAATTTTTTGCGTATATGTATGCCCCCACGTATTTCCTAGTTTATCTTAAATTTAAATTTAACTTCACACCCTGTATTTTATCTGGCAAACCTACTCTAAAAGAAAATCAGACCCAAAATCTCAAAATTTGTAAAAGTATTTACAAAAAAAGAACACACATATATGCAAATCACTCTTTGCACTTCCTGGCAAGCTTTCCTACTTGTGGGAATTGCTAGTTACAGCAGGTAGATCAGGGGAAGAGCTGCCGGTAGCCAGGGTGCAAATTCCATCCAGGAGTCCTTCAGGCCTTTACCTTGAGACAGTCTGTGGGAGAAAAGGCACAGGGCAAACAAGCTGGAGCAGTGGTAGAAAAAGTTTTCTTACCACTTTTACAAGATCCTTGCTGGTATAACTTTCTTTTTCTTTTTTTCTTTTTTTTTGCCAAAGTCCACTTATGAGACCTACATCAGTTTGGGGCTACCTCATTGGGCAGGCAACATCAGAATGTGCCCCAGAACATGTTGCAAATTAATTCTGTTTCCAGGGGCAGGCCAGAGATTCCTGTTCTCATATAGACCCTTGGAATGTTAGAGCTGGAAAAGCTCTATTATTTCTAAGATCATTTAATCTCTTCCTATCACAGAGTTGGGTTTGGGGAGCCTGAGGGATTTCTAAGGACTTGCAGCAGGAGATAGGGTGCTGACTCCTGGTTTACGCCACCTTTCCACATCTCTGCTACAAGCAGATACCAAATCTGGGGTTGACCCTCTGTGACTGCAAAGGAATCACAACCGTCTGGATAAATATTTCCAACACTAAAGGCCCCTTTGTCCTGCCAGCCATTTACTAGACATCTGTCATAAGTACAGCAGTGGTGGCTGCTGCTACTGTCTGAAAGCAGCAGTATAGCATAGAGGGCAGATCATGGGCTCTGGACTTAAACAGACCTGTCCAATTTCTGGCACAACCTCTCTCTAGTTGTGAGGACTTGATAGTTTAGGGAATCTATCAATCTCTTAAAGTATACTTTTCTCATTTGTGGAATAGGGGTAATTGGGGTGTCTACCTCAAAGGAGTGTTTCATGTGGTACACAGAATACACAGGCAGAGTTATGAGTACTGGGACCGGCACAAGGTAAGCTCTCGGTGAAGGTCAGCCCCAGTTCTGCATCACACAGAGTTAAGGCCTGTTTTTGCTGCATTCACATTTCAACTGGGAATGATATGCAGTCATCACTACTTGGAAATAAGTATTTTAAGTATTTCCTCTTTGACCAAGGCATATTATTCCATGAAACACACAGATGATTTTAGCCAATTATCAAAAAAAACAGCAAAACAATCCCATCTTTATTATTCAGAACTCAAGTGAAATGTGTTGAGCGGTGGCATGGAGAGTTAACGCCATGTATTATAAATGTTCCCCCTTTCTCTCCCACCCCTCTAAAATATGCAAATATGGCAGAGCTGATTATTTTATTTGGCCATTTCAACAATTGCATCCAATTACATTGCTGACTCACTTAAAGATGATTGAATATAGCAGAAAGAAAATTACAGGTCAGCAGAATTTCTCTTTGGCAGTATCTCATGGCTCATTCTCCAATCTTCTTTCATTACTCCACACCCCAGGCCTTCATTTCCTTTTTGTGATTTTTCTGATTCCTACAAGCCTAACTCTGTCACCCCTGCACACTCTGACAGGCCACCAGGGGCCAACACGACTTTTCCCCACACTACCTCCCTACATGGCCATTACATCTCCCATTTCCTGAGTTAACTGATTACATTAGATGCTTTAAGGAGAGAAAACTGAGCTTATGCAGCCCAGCGTGAACTTATGCAGCCCTTAACCAGAAGGATGGCCCGGTTAATTTGGCCTGTGTTTCCACTTTTTGAAATACAAGATGCCAGCCCACAATATGGTGAATTTTTCTGAGTTGCAGTCTACTTGGAGGTAGGAATGTCTAAATGAGAGAACTGTAAGCCTTGTGTCCCAAGGAAGGTAGCCCCAGTGTCCCCACGTTCTCTAGGCTTCAGGGATCACTCATCTCTTTAACGCAGAGTGACATGGAATGTGCCCTACCCTGCACAGCCATGGGAAGGCAGTGCTCTCTCCGCACATTCTGCAAATCCTAAGGAATGCTGACACGTTGGACACATCTGTCCTGCTGTGATTTGTCAGCTCTTGTTCTGATCTGCTGCGCTGAACGTCTTTGTTGGATGCCTCTTCCACGTCGTAACTCTGCTCTGGGCTGCTGCCATCCTGTCTTCTACGGCTTGGTACCAAATATTGAACTAATGTCCCCCTAGACTTTTCCAAAGTACAACAAAGAGCAGGCTATGGTATTTAACAACATTTTAACAAAGCCTGAGGTGATCAGCGGTAAATTGCAATGGTGGGGTGGAGGGGAGAGAAAACAAAAGGAAGTTCAAAATCACTATTTACATAGAATCCAGCTTCCCCTTCTTCTCCAAAAGATTTTCTACCATCTCTCTTTTAAGCTTTCTCAGCCCCTCCCTTTTTCATCTGTGGATTGCTGCGGGATTCACATCATCTCCCAATTCTGTAGGAAACAAACCAGTGCAATGTCTGTGGGCATCTTGCCCGGGGGGTGCCCAGACCCAGTGGAATGACACGGGCTGTGGGGTTGAAGGACACAGGAATGAAGCTGTGAGAAACTGACTTGTGCGGCTGAGTTATTCTTCAGGGCCATCCTCTGGGAGGACAGGCTTGTCTCAGAATGATGATGGGCTCAAGAAAACAGGCATTTTCCAAGATCCAGTTTTGAAAGGCAATCAAATTAGGAAAAAAAAATTCTTTCTTAGGTCAAATACATATCACACTCTGTATCCTCTCAGTTTTCCCATTTTGTACTGTTCTCTAAACAAGTACAGAGTCATTCACTTCGCCACTCACCCAGCAATTACTTACTAAGGAGTGTACTAAGTGCTAGATGTAGCGCTGCCTGGTATGAACAGGGGGACTGAAATGCTATCCTCTGTTCGTCCCTAAGTCAGCAGAGATTGGACGACACACAACTAAATGCAACTGCAAAATACATTATGCAAATTGCAACCTGTGTTCAGAGCTGCAAAGGGAAAGGGTATGACTTTCTGGGCATCATTGGAAGCTGCCCCTGCGGTTGAGAGTAGGAAAACTCTTTATGGGGAGATGATGTTTAAGCTGAGAAAGAAGGGTGAGAAGAACTAGCCGTGTGAAGAGAATATCTAGGCTTGGGCATGAATGTGCGATAGGAGTGGGTGAATGTGCGATGGGAGCGGGTGAGTGTGGGATGGGAGCGGGTGAGTGTGAGATGGGAGTGGGTGAGTGGATGGGAGTGGGGGAGTGTGGGATGGGAGTGGGTGAGTGTGGGATGGGAGTGGGGTGGGAGAAAGAAGAGGAAGAGCGTTTATTAGAATGGTAGCATGTGCAAAGGGCAATGAGAGCATTTCGCCTGAGCTAAAAAGAACAGCAACACCCAGATTCAACCAACCAGCAAGTAAAGAATTGGGATTCCTGGAACACAGGGAGGCAGAAAGCAGAGAAAGATGAGGTTGCCAGGGCCCACTTTTTAAGGGTATTCATTGTAAGCCTCAATAATGAGTTTCCGTCTAGTACTAATTGTAAAGGGAGGTTAATGAAAGGGAGTGTGATCATCGGAGTTATCATTTGTAAAACATCACTCTGCAGCGATAAGGAGTTTGTGGAAGTAGAGCACACTTACTGGAGGAGTCAGGCTGAAAGATGATCCTGGGGAAAGCAAAGGAGGTGGAACAAAGTTAAAGGCTCGAGCTATAGGTACTATTATGGAAGACTGGAGGAAGAGGAATCAGTGACTGGCAGAGAGTCACCAGGGGACCTTCTGGCACCTTGAAAATGATGCGGGTGGTGGTTACATGGTGTATTGATACGTTGATGCTGGTCGGACTGCACGCTTCAGACGTGAGCATTTCATGCTCTCTTTGTTCTGTAGGCTATTCAGTCCTTGAAGAAAAACGTTTAAACTTCTGGTTCAGCAACTATGTGGATACCAGTGTCCTTTCTCATTTGGGAAAGCCCAGGAGAGGAGGGGAGGACAAGGAATCAAGAGACCCTTTTGGTGGACAGGCACTGAAGTCCCCAGACGTGCCCAGGCAGACATGCCATTCGGGGCAGCTGTGTTTGTGCATCTGGGACTTAGAGGAGAGACCTGGGGAAAATATTATGGACTGCTCTCATTTTCAGAATTTACTGCCACATTCTGAGAGAAATCAGATAGGAAATAATAAACACATCTTCTGAGAAAACAAATTATAGGAAGTTCAACAGGCTCATAAAATCTTAAAAAGTCTTTACACAGACTGTCCCTGGTTTCTATTGAAATTCCAAAGTTCTGATGGTCACCAGAAGCACTTTTGGGCTTTCTCTCTGTGTATAATAACATTTCTGAAGTTCTGGCAACAAAGAAAGAACCCATAAGGGTCATTCTTAAAAATCACGATTAGCTTAACTTTCACTATTGTTCAAAAACTTTCACAGAAACCCAGTGTAACTACTTACACTTGTGATTTTGAAGCAAGTATATAAAGTTGAGGCCAAACATCATGACATTTGTGTCTACCAAACTTTTAGAAAAAATAATCAAGAAAAATCACTCAAATCAGGCATTTTAATACCTGAGGGATATGGTAAGTTATAACATCAACTTTGTTAATTTAATATATACTAGTTATAATCCGTGGCAACATATCTGTACCCATGTCTCCTAAAATTTATACTTTTTCTCTCCAGACATAGAATTGTAACAGAAAATTGCAATTAGCCAGACAATTAGAACAAAACAATTACCTTATTTTTATTAATCATATGAATGAATCAGATTGTTTGTTTTCTCTGCAATGGACTAAATCACTATCTGCTGTGTAAACATATGTTTTGGTCTGTATTAAACATACATATTGATCTGCCTCCCAGATCTTTTCAAGATGAGTGACTATCAGATGATACAATAAAAGACAAAAGTAAAAGTAGGGTTGTATTTTTGTGTTTCTCCTACTTTCCCCACTCTCCAACACATAACATTGGCTACTGACATGCAGATGTAACTGGTATTGGGTGATGTTTTCTACAAAGAGTCAAGAAATATAAACCCTCTACTTAATAAATGCAAACAATGCAACTGAATCATCTATACCCTCATATTAGTTTGAATAAAAAACATTATTTTGATTTTAATACAACTACACAAATTTAAAAAAGAAAGAAATCGAACAAAGAAATATAAACTCTGCAAGGGATCTGATTCATGAAGAAATATGTTTAGAAACCGTTCTGCCATCCTCTGAAAAGACTATACACCCCATCTGCAGGTCATTGTAATTATTTAAGAATGAGTAGTCAGCAAACTGCATGGAGAGTTACACACCACTTTTAAGCTGCCTCCAACTTATTCATGGTGGAGCCACACAGTGCTTTTCAGCAGGGCTGGGAGAATAATTTTCTGGACCATCACCATCCAGTTTACGCCAGTCACTGGAAATGCAAAAACATTTTTGAGACTCTTACATCCCAATAAATTATACAAATTATCTATCAACTATAAGTTTGATTTAGTAGGCACTAGCGCCAGGCCAGCCACCCCAGGGGAGCAAACCCAAAACCTCTGATGGAAAATACAGAAAGCCTGGAGGGCGCAAATTCAGTAGGAAAAGATTCAAGAGCCATATGGCGCCACACAGCCACTGTGGCAGTCATTTCCTTATGCACACTCGTGTGTGCATACTTTATAAAGCCAGTCCACACACTTTTCGGGAAGAAGGCAGAAGTAATGTAACTATTCAAAGCTTAGAACAGGTGACGTGAATGAGGGCTTGCAGTGGAAAAGTGGTGAGCGTGTTAAAGGGGTAATCCACAGCTGCCTTCTCAACTGTTATGAAAGCCCAGAGAGAGAGGGATAAGCTAAAAGCAGGAAGAAAGTAAATCTAGATTCAGTTTATTGGTGGGGAGAAAGAAGCCAAGCTAACATTAGTGTTCAGGGAGAAAGCCAGCATGAAGCAGGAAGGTCTATGCCCGTGGGTGGCGTCACACTACTGGTGTCAAATCCAGGCTCGCTCTCTGCCTAACTTTGTACCTTTTGGAAGCTATGACAATTCTCTATGCCTTAGTTTCCTCATCAGTAAAATAAGAAAAATGTAGAACCTTCTTCATAAGCTTATGCTGAGGATTAAATGACTTTATTCTCTTAAAGCACTTAAAGCAATATTTATAAAATAAGTAGGTTATTAATGATGACTTAGAGACAGTAAAACAATGACTTCAATGACAAGTTTTTCTCCTAACCAATATGCTCACGGGCTTATTTCATGTTTTATAGCAGTGCTTCTCAACCTTCCTAATGCCGTGGCCCTTTAATACGGTTCCTGTGGGTCACGACCCACAGGTTCAGAACCACTGTTTTATAAGAAGCAATTTACAAGTTTGTGCACATTCTCTTTGCTTTATTTTCTACTGAAAGGTGAGAAAGACTGTATCTTTTGAGACAATCTTTTTCTTTTTCTCTGTTCACAGAACTTGAAGAACCCTAGGGTTGTGTCTTTCAATCCAGAACTAACATTCCCGAGATCCATGTGTACTTAGTACATGAATATTTTCACAAATCATGTGCCAGGCTACGTGTGGGGATACACAGTGCCATAAAGCTAGGCTTCTGCCCTCAGGCTCTGATAATGAATTCCATGGAACAATGTGAGTCCTAGGAGGAGTAGGTGGGGGAGAATTCGGAAAAGCACCAGGCCCTGCTGGCTGCTGTGGGGTTCATTCTCAGTAAACAGGCTCTCTTCTCAGTCTTGTTTTTACAACCTTTAAAAATTCTCTAGCACATCCCTTGCATTCCGTAGCCCATCACGGTTGGAACATAGGAAAAAGTCAACCAGGATTTTCTAGTATTCATTCTCATTTTCATGCCCTGTTACTATTTTCTTGAATTTAAAAACATCTATTTTCCTTTGTGTTAAAGACTTCCTGTGGTGGTTCCCCACTCAGGGAGGAAATGAGATGCATCTATGACCCATTATGTCACTTTGCAGCTGTTTTTTGCTCAGAAACGATTGTTCCACATAGAATGATTGTCTACCTAACTATAACTAACCCATGTTGTGATGTTTACTGCACTATTTTTGAAAATTGAAATGATGTCAGATTTGGTGATTGAAGAATTTTACCGATGTGAATAATGAATCAAGTTCATAGTAGAAAATGTCAGTTTTCAGTCTTGCAAAATTCACTTCTACAAGGCAGGAAAAAATAGAGAAATCTACATAGAAATCCAATTGTCAAATGTGTCTTTGCTGTGCCAGTGTGAAACTAACATTCCTTATTATCAGAATATCAAAATGCTTCCTTTCATTATCCCTTCAGGATATCATGGATATTTTCTGATCTATAGATCAAAATCAAAACCACATCCTTAGAAATTTCTCAGTGACAAATGCCACAGAAAATAATTCATATAGTAAGTGAGTGAATTTTGGTAGGAGGAAATATTTTCTTTATTCTAACATCATATGTGCTTAGTAATTTAAATAACAAAAATGATAATGGTTAGACTAAATTAATATTCACACAAAATTCTCAGAAAAGTGTAAATATATTGTTGAGATAAGTTTGCTCACGTGTAGTAAGACTATCATCTCTAATTTTCTATGATTTTCTATGTAAAGTCATAGTATATTTATATTTTTTGATCTTCTATAGTTCATTCACTTATTAATGAGTTCAACAGATAGATTTATTGTTTACTCAGTGTCAGGCAGTGCAATAGGAGCAAAGTTGTAGCTGAGAACGAGGCAGGTAAAAGGCCCTGACTGTGTGGCCTGGCATTCTTGTCCCTGAAACTTCGCTCTGAATCTCATGGAAAACACAAACATTCCTGTGCACTTATGTGGCTGTTAAAGAATGGTCAGGATAAAAACATTGGCAAACATTTCTGCAGAACTAATACCTATATAAGAGAAAGGAAAAATGATTCATAACAGAAACATTTTTCTTTTATTGAACACCTACTTAGTATTAGGTCATGAGCAAAACATTTTACATACATACTCTTATTTACCCTCTTCAAACTTCGACGAGTTGTACTGTAATTAATCTCATTTTACACATAAGGGAAGTATGTTTTGCTCAAGGTCATGTACCTCTTAAATGAAAGAGTATGGATTTCAACATACATCTGGGGTCCAAGTCTAAAACATTCTGCTCAATAAATACTGGTTTATGTAAGAGATTGTGTTAACACAATAAATTTCTAGGAAATAAAGCCTGACCAGATTAGGTGCTCAGAAATTCTCTGTGGAAAGTCTGTCCCGAAGGCTGTAGAATTAGCATTTTCACAAGGAGCCAAGAGCGGTGCTACACAATCTTACAGACGCATGTGAACATAATGCTTAACACATGGAAAAGTTGGGTGGCCCCAAAAGGAAAAAAGAGGGTGCAACATTCCTAAGCTCTGTTTCACTTTGGTTTTCACCATTCCATTGCATTATTTTATGGCATATTTTGAGTCATCCAGAGATCATCAATTGGAGAGAACTGTTTTCTCAATCATTTTCCAGGCAACTCCCATCGTGTGTGTAGCCAATTTCCCGCCCCTGTCTAAGGAAAGACTATGAAAATAGTCTCATTCTTTCCAGGTCTAAAAAAGAATGCCAAATAAAGGAGGTCAGTGACACAAAGGGCATGAGACAGCTGTGGAACAAGCGACAGGTGATTTGAGAGTCGGTAATAGCTGGATTCCTTCCCTGGACTGAAGACTCTAGGATGCCTAAATACTTATATCATAATGGATTGCATTTAATTTGGGAGCTGCATAAATTAACACAGAGGACTTCTATTTTGAACACTTAATAAACCTCTTGATAAAGTCTAAGAAAATTATTGATAATTTAAAAACAACCAAACAAAACACCTTCTGAACCAACATGAAAGTAAGAAAATTATTGAAAACATTCTGCTCTGTTCCTTAAACTGCAGGCATCAAAAACAAAGAGAAAACTAGAGACCCTGAGAATAGCTGAAGCACCAACACTGGTTTTTACTCTAAGGGCTGAAACGGAGAGACTGAGCTTTCATTCTAATGGCTCCATACAGCACAGAGATCAGGAAAGAAGACTTAGGGTTGAGAATGTTCCTATTGCTCTTAGACCACTGCTATGGACACACTGGAAGAGTTTCTTACTGTTCCCTTAACCTAAATAAGTGTGAGCTTTAATCAGACAGCAAAAAGAACAGTGGACGTGAGTCTGGACTTTTGTCTTTTCCTGCTGCCACCTAGATGGCGAAAGAACCATGAGAACTGTTCACCTTCTCTGCTCCAGAGTCCCACAGGAGCTCATCAAGCTTTCTGACAGACGCACTGTGAAGAGCCCCTTCTTACCCCTATCCCTGAACGTGCTGACGAGGAAAGTCGTGAATACATAGTTAAACTCGTGAATTTGTTCTTGTCTTCTCAGAATCCTAGAGACAAGCCTGAGTGCTAGTCATTTATTGATTGGCGCAAAGGCAGCTACCTAGAGGCTGTGTTGCTGCACGTTTGTTTGCATGCCTGACAGTGTTTACTGCGTGGTCTAGATTTCCCTGGGTTGCTGCAGGGTCAGTTGCTCCGTGCAGGAACTGGCAGCAGCACATCTCGGAAGCTGTGAGCAGCGGCTGCTCCTGGTGCCAATACCCGACAACCTGCTTCATATTCAATTAAGGCAAGACCCTCAACCTGGTTAGAACTGGTAATCAGGCAGTCGAAAGCATTTAGAGCCCTTTAGACAAATGGAATGCTTACAATTCTGCACTTTCATTGTTTCCATTTTGTTATTTGTTTAGTAGCTAGATGTCTTATAAAAATGGCCCAGTTGTAATGAGCACTGGAAAAACATTTTTGCTTTGATTAAGGACAACATATGGTGAGGTGAGTAATCCCTAAGCCTTCATGCTTTTCCGGGATGCAGAGATTTCTCATGACTCATGGGGACAATAACACAAAATCCTTGGGCTCTTATGAACTAATCACTTGTTTTATTACATCAATATTCAACTGGATTGAAGAGGTCAATGCTTTGGTTTCTTTAGACCATAGATTACATTTCTGAAGACCCATTCACTTTCACCCACCACCTTTTCTCAAAAAATTGGTTGGATATAATATATTGAATTATATGTGGGGAGGATACTGAGAAAGCTGAACTGATGAGCCTCCAAAATCTGCTTTTCACCTGCTGTGAGTTTCTGAATCATGCAATGAAGAATAAAGTACTGCCAGGAGTGTCTCAGAAAAAGTGTCAAAAGTGTCTGGTTTAATTGTTAGCGTAAGGATTTAAGATGCTGTTTTTCCCTGGTGCTAACACCTCTCATTGATTCTGGAGCATATCCATTTGTTGTTTAACAGAAACAGCCTCGGTATTTATAGCCTCATCACTCTAGAAGGGAAGCATTTGCAATCTGCACTTTGGATTTTGACTCTTAGACTTATTTTCCTTTAAACATCCTTCAAATGGGTGTCAGACTGCAGTTCAATGAACCCTTTGCAAGTGGTTACTCTTACCAATTCTCAACTCCACAGCAAACATTTCAGAAAGACCCTGTAGTTCTTTGCTAGTTGGAATCTAAATTGATGGGTTGTTAACTTCAACCCCAGTATAGTCAGAGCCCAAGGGGAGATTGTGCCTCTGTTCTTGTGTGCATGGCTGCATGAAACAACCAGAGTCACACCTGGTGGCAGATTGCTTTGTCTAAAGGTAATCACACCCATAGGTATCTACACCCCATCCAATGCTTTTCTTGTGATGCAATGTCAGCATTCTTTCATCAAGAGGTTTTTTGTTTCCTTTTCTTGAACTTCAGGGGATCATTGTATAACTTTCAAGACCAAATTATAAAAGGCAGTACATATTCTTCATCTCTCTCTCTCTGCCTTAGAACTCAGCTGCCATGTTATGAGGAACCCCCGACCACATGGAGATGTTCTGGCCAAAATTCCCAGGTAAATATGAGTAGATATCTGATCCCAAGGTTATGAGACCCAAAACCAACCAATGAAGCTACACCCTAATCCATAGAAATTCTGAGAGATGATAAACAATTATTGTTTTTTCAAGTTACTATATTTTGGGAAGAGTTGTTACTGTACATAGGTAACTAAATCCATTTCTCATTTTCCCCGATTGAGAGATCAGTTTATAAATACATATATACATTTATCAGTTTATAAATATACTCCTATTTGGGCATTACAAATGCTCAGCCACTTCTGAATCCATTTTTGGTCATCCACAAACTTGTTACAAATTAACATTTACTGAGGACTTGGAGTATAGTGAGCATTGTTTTAAGTATTCTACATACATTAACATGTGCAGTGTCCAAGTGCACCTTGGAGTTGGACACTACTGACCACTAGGCTGAACTCCCACAGACACTCACAAATGCCCAGGACATTCCAGGATAGGAGGAAGAAGCCTGGGGCTTGGATGGAATCGGGCTAGGGAGGCGTGGCCATTTGTTGGGCAAGGGAGAACAAACAAATCATTTATTCATCATTCATTTGAAAGTATTTACTGAGCACCTGCATGTGCCAGAGCTTGTTCCAGGTGCTGAGGACGTGACAGGGAACAAAACAGAAAATAACCCGGCCCTCTCGGAGCTGACCTTCTATTGTACTTGACTATGTCTCTTCAGCTTCAATGGGTGACTCATCACAGCTACAGCAAAGGAGCCAGTTATAAAGAAAAGAAAGAGTTTATTGATAATTGCTGAAGGTAATTTTAGAGTGTAGGACAATTCTGAGCCTGGGAAGCACATCTGAGTAGGGCTTAGAATAGTCAGAGGGAAATCTAAGGACATTAGAAACAAAATGAGATTAAGTCAGAAGGGGATATGGGAAAAATCCAGGGAAAAATGTTGCCTACTTGGGTAACACACTCTGAGTCAGCCCTGATGGAAATACTAGGACTACAAAAATCACAGCTATTTCTAAGTCATCTCTGATTTCACGTGAAATAGCCAGGCCATATGGCAAGCTGCCTGCAATTTCTCTTTTACTGAGTTCTGAGGATTTGTAAAGAGCAAGAGGGAAGCTACCAAACCTAAATTCTCTCTAACATACTCAATTGATGGCTCACCATAGGCAAATGGCAGATGTGCAGAGGTTGTGGTTGCAGATTGACTCCTCCAACTTAAGTGGGTGTTTGTGTAAGTCCACTTACTAGGCTGCAAGCTGGCTGGAGAGGCTGATCGAACAACAGTTGGTGCCTCATGACACAGAAGCCCAGGGCAGTGAGGCAGGTGTAAGAAAGCCCAGAAGTGGTGCCAGCGCCCTGAGGACTTCCCACCAAGTCTGGGAATGCACAGGCAGTGCCAAGAGCTGGCTTGCTGGAAAGCACTCTTGGACGTCCATAGATTTCTCTGCTGTCTTGTGAAAAACTGTGCTCTTGCCTTCACACAATCATCTGATTGAAAACCTGACTTCAGTAGCCCCTAAAGTTCTTTTTAGTATCTCAAAAATTTTTGGCATAGTCTTTTTTTTTGTTTCAACCGTGGCCAAAAGGAAGCAAATAAAGTCTTGATATATCTGCTTATTCTTTCTTTTCTAATGTGTTACTAAGGCAAACCTGCTCTCTGCAGTTTCTTCTACCCTCTCAAAATGAAAAAGATAAGAGTGTCATCTAAGTATAAATTCCCTAAAGATGGCTTAAATGGAGAAAATAATCATATAGAGAATTACTTATGTTTTAAACACATACACGAAGTGAGAAGTGTCAAAATTTGGAATCTAAATTTTTAATGTGTATTTAATATTATCTACAGAAAAAAATTTTTAACTAAAAAATAATATTTCTTTTCTTTGTGTTTATTTCAGGATTCTTTTATCTCAAATTAATTGGGAAACAGGAAAATTTTAAGAAATACACAATGCTTCATCCAACCCGGGGGCAGAGGGCAACAAAATACTCTCAGCCATGCCATTCACCTGGGCAGCTTGTACCTGATCAGAAGAAATTGCTTCATTTCTTACCCTCGTCTTTGATTCTAGAATACTAAGTTATTCTTTGAATAGAAGCAAAATCTTTACCTACATAGTCAGGTGTAACTTTAAAGAGAAAAGGTACATGGTTACATAGTTAGGACATTTTTTCCCCCTGATACATACACACACACACACACATAAAATTAAATTAAAAACTTCTGTGCTAAAACACAAACATTTTTCCTGGAAAAATCAAGGAAAAACACATCTGCCATATTTATGGAAATATTTTTCTATGTATAGCTTATTCAAATCAACCCAATGGAAAAAATGACTTACAGTTCACTAGAGAAATGGAAAAAATAAAGTAAAGTGGCAATTTACAAAAAGCAATATAGTCAGTTATCATATAAGAAACACTCGGTTTCATTCATTAACAGAAATGGAAATCAAAAATAAATGAGGTAGATTTTATTTTGCAGAAAGATAAAACATTGAAAGATTGAGGTTATTTGGTACTATTGAGTTCTATGGAATATAAGCTCTTGTACATAGTAAATGAGATAAAATTTGGTATAATTTTACTATGAGAAAATTTTCCAGCACCTATCAAAATACAGAAGGACCTCTGGAAATTGATCACACAGGTGACTGTAACAAACTGGTTAATATGCAGCAGTGGTCAACACGAGGAACTAGGCCTACTGTACTGATATATACATATGGTACATATCTAGTCCATGAAAATTAGGTCAATTTAAGGAGGTGGTCAGGTATGGAGATTCTACAGTATAAAATAAATATTATTTTTGACCCAACAATTCTACTGTATACACACATACCCAAATAAAAAGTTTATTACTAATAATTTCCTTGAATATACAGAAAAAGGTTTACATAAGTGTGTGTATGTGTGGTGTGGACGCATCTTCACACTTATGGGTGCTAATTGCAGTATTGTTTGTAAAAGATTAAAGCTAAACACAACCAGAGTCTATTTGCGGGATTAAACAAATTATGGGTCTATAACATAATAAAACATTGTAAAATCATTTAAAAGAATGAATTAAATCTGTGTGATTATATAGGAAAAGCTCATAATGTAAGTAAAAAAAAGCAGAGTGTATGGCAGTATATCTAGTATGATCCTGTCATTATAAAATGAACACACAAATACACGGGGGAGAGAGGTGCGAGTATATGCAAACCCCTCCCTGCTGTCAGATATATTAAAAAGCATAAAATCAGTTACAATTTAAAGAAATCCTGGGAGATGGGGCAGGAGAGCAAAGGAATAAAATTTTATTTTTCATTTTGTACCTTTTTCTATATTTTTAACCTCATACATTATTATTTTTATAAAAATACCAACAGGTGTATCTGAGCAGTAAAATTATAATACAACTCTTGTTTTTTTCTTTTAGGAAGTCTGCATTTATAAATAACTATTAGCTGTTATATTTAAATATGAATGTCTTTCACCCTCTTTTCCTAACATGTTAAGAATCAAAGTTATATTTCCTTACCACTTATAGGTTAATACTTGAAGCCTGTCAAATTCAAAAAGAAATTAAGAAAAACTTAATTTCTAAAAGAGAGAATATATAAGAATGGATCACTGATGCTCACTTTTCATAAATATCTTAGCCTTAAATAGCAGTAGGTTTTCTAGTCAATTTTATTATGTGATTCTTCTGCTTATTCAGTTCACATCTGGAGATAGTTCACATCCCTTTAGTTAAAAACTTAAAGTAACAGTTTACGTATGTATACACAGAATCATAATTCAAAAAATATGTTGGCCATACCCACTAAGTATTTATTTATTTATTTGGCATTTGTAATTTTTATTATCTATATTTAAAGTGAACAACATGAGATTGTGATATACAAATGCATATTGAATGATTATTATAGTCAAGTAAATCAGCATATCCATGACCTCACATAGGTATAACATTTTATTTCATACAAACAGAGAATACTCAGTCAGAAATTAATCTTTAGCCATAATAATAATAATGGAGTTATAAAAAGCCTCCATTATTACAACAAAATCAAATTATATCTCCAAATAAAAGAATATCTTTATCTAAAGATAGCATGATGGTGTAGGTAATTTCTATGTAGTCTACTAGCATTGATAAGGATAAAAGAGACAAACTTTAGTAACATAAAGTTGTCCATCCTCCTCTTTTCCTAAGCATTAGTTGTTAAAAAATATTAGAGTAGTGCTTCATTTTGGAGAAGATCAAGCCAAACCAAATTCAGTCGGTGAAGAAAGGAAAGGCACCAAATCAGGTGTCTTCAGAACAGATCTACCTTGAAGAATAGGAAGAATAAATAATAATAAAAAAAAACAGCAAATTTGACAATTTAGGTAAAATGAACAATTTCCTTTAGAGACAAAAATTAGTAAAGCTATACAAAATGATAGAGAAATTCTGAATAGCTTTCTACCTATTAAATGAATTGAATACAAGGATTGAACTAATGAAAACATTGCAAACATCTGAAGTTTGTCTGCCAAAATTGTTGGCTGACTGTGAGAAGTATAGCAGAAAAAGTAAACATCAATAGATAACAGGAAAACAGAAAACAGGTAGGACAATCTTGATTGAAAATCTTAGCCAACTTATGGCTCTTGCATTACGACAATGCACCATCTCACACAGCATTACCTGTGCGGGAGAGTTTAGCCAGTCAACAAATAACTGTATTGGAACACCGTCCCTACTCACCTGATCTGTCCCACATTGACTTTTGTCTTTACCTAAAGATAAAGGAAATGTTGAAAGAACGATACTTTGATGAATTTCAGGACATCAAATGTAAACAGCTGGGATGATCTTTCCAGAAAAAGAGTTCCAAAAGTGCTGTGAAAGGTAGACAAAGTGCTGGCATTGGTGCATAGTACTCCTAAGGGGAGTATTTCAAAGATGACCAGAGTGATATTCGGCAATGAATTTTATAGCACTTTTTCTGGATGAGTTCACAAACTTAGCTGTCAGATCTGGTACTTATTAAAACCCACAACTGGCAGCGCTCGTGACTCAAAGGAGTAGGGCACCAGCCCCATATGCCGGAGGTGGCGGATTTAAACCCAGCCCCTGCCAAAAACTGCAAAAAAACCCTAAACCAAAACCCAAAACAACAACAACAACAAAACCCCCAAACAACCACTATACAATAATTATAAATTCTAAAATCAAAAATCTTAAAATAATCCACATGAGAATAGATTAGTATTGGGAACACCAGCATGAACTTATGTGTAGCTTAATGCAGATACAGATGGTTATATAAAAACATTTATAGATCATAGATTGCTAGAGTAAAAGGATACCAATATCGTCAAAGGTTCTGGTGTCTCTCATAGAACATCTTTTACATTACTGCATATAAAAAATTTACTCAAAATAGATCAAAGACCTGAAAGCAAAATTTTAAAACTTAAAAAAGTAAAGATCTTTGTACCCTAGAATAGGCAAAGATTTTTAGACAGAACATAGCAGGTACAAACTATAAATTTAAAAAATTGAAAAATTTCATGTTATTGAATTAAAAACTTTTGCTCTTTACAAGATATCATTATGAAAATAAAAAGTTAATCTACAAAATTGGAAAAAATATTTGCACTTTGTAGATCAGATCTGAGACATTCAGACAATGCAAAGTCATATTAAAACTCAATAAGATAATGATTGCCTTAATGTACACAGCTATGATTTAATTAAAAAAAAACTCAATAAGACAAACAACTTAAAAAAGTAAAAAAAGATAAGAAGAAATGCCTCAGAAAAGAACAGGTGACAGCTAGGAAGTACATAAAAATTACTCGACATCATAAGTCCTCGAGGAAAATAATTTTAAATCACAGTGAGATACCACTACATACCCATCAAAATAGCTAAAATTAAAAGCACTTAAAACATCAAATGTTGATGAGACTATGAAGCAACTCAAATTTCATACTTTTTTTTCAATATACAAGGTTAAAATCAGTTTGGAAAAATATCTAGCGGCTTCTTATAAGGTTAAAGATATTTAAACCCAGATATTTTATTTACTCCTAAGTATTTGCTCAACAAGGTTGAAAACATATAGCTACACAAAATCCCCTGTGTGTGTGTATGTACATACATATAGCTGCACATAGCTATACATATACATATAGCTACACAAAATCTGATGTACACACACACACACACACATACATATATAGAGAGAGAGGCATTTTTATGGCAGCCAAACGTTGGGTGGGAACAAATGTCCATCAAATTGGAGAATGCACTATGCGTATAAAAAGAATTACTAATAGGCAATAAGAAAGATTAAGCTGATTCACCAGCATAGGTGAGTATCAAAATTATGCTGATTTCAAAAGAGTACATACATCCTATATTTTTTTCATTTGTATAAAAAATTCAAAAAGCACAGGCTAATGTATAATAACAGAAAATAGAGTAGTGCTTGCCTGGTGCCAAAGTTAGTGTATCCAATAGATTTTAATGGGACAAGAGGGATTTTTTTGGTGGGGGGAGATGATAAAAATGCTCTGTATCTGGTGATGGTTTCTTGGGAATATACAGGTGTCAAAAGTCAAGTGACTATATTATTAAATTAAGCAATTTATTATAAATAAATCATACTGCTGCAACAGTTAATTATTTTTTGAAGAGTCCATTTTAGACATAAGTCACCAAGAATTGAGACAAGCATATAGTTGGAGTAAGGGGAAGAAGACAAAATTTACATCTCTCTGATAAATACTTACCAAGGGGAGAGAATGCACAGAAAGATACATCTTTTGTCCTGATTGCAACCGATGGTGATTGCCACATCTGACTCTGATATCGTCAAAGGTTCTGGTGTCCCTCATAGAAGATGTTTTCTCATCGAGCTGAGTCCTCCGATCCACGCCTTCCTTTCTGGTCCCCATGTCCCTGTCCCAATAAAGCTTTGTGTTCTAAGCTTAACACCTACCTTAGAACTTGGTCAGATACATAGTAAGATACCTGTTAAAAGAATGTCTCAAGTAATAATGTCTGAAAATTATTTAATGCCCTGGTCTCTCGCCTCCCCTCCGCATCCGAGAGATCTGAATTTCACTGGGATGCACCCAGACACCTTCCATGGCACCCACACTGTGAATTCTCTCTAAAAGCGTACTTTAAGGCCTGCTCCTGGTGAGGGGCAGGGATCGGTCTGGTCAGTGGAACTTTTCGCACAGCCCACAATGAGATATTCTTCCCTCTGACAGCAGGGTCAGCCGTACCAAATCATAAAAGGCTTTCAGCCAAAGGAAAATCTCAGGTATAGAAGATGAACTCTCATTTTTAAAAACATTTGTTTTCATTCACCTAATACTAGGAATTTGACCTACACAAAATCAGGCTTTCTAGGACAATTGGCTCCTTTCTGGACAACTTTGAGCTCCCCTACTGTTGTCAGCATCATATGAGGCGGTGGAAGACTCAGGTACAAAGGTATGAACACATGCCCTAGGTGATCGCCTCAGAACCCTGACCTATTTCTTCCAACTACTCCCCAATCTATAAAGGCAGCCTAATAGAATCAAAGGGTTTAAAAAAAATTTTTTTTTTTAAGCAGGTGTGTTATTTTGAGCAGACAGCTCTTTAACTGCTCTCCTGTGGGAAATGTTAATATCTTAAGCAATCAAAAATTATATAGTATGTATAGTAATTCACAAACTAATAATTTTTCTCTCCTCCTCTTCCTTCCCTTAGTGCAGGCTGTAGTGGTTTGAATCGCATGCCCCTGAAAGGTACCTTGAAGTCCTAACTTGCAGTACCTGTGGATGTCACCTTTTCTGATATAATTAAATCACTCAAGATTAAATCATCCTGGATGTAGAGTGAGCCTTACATGCAATCTGTGACTTTATAGAGGAAAGGACACACAGGGACACAGAAGTCCACGTGAAGTCCGAGGGAGAGTGGAGCGAGGTAGCTGCCGTCAAGGCTCATCAGAGGCTGGTGACCACTCCCAGCAGCTAAAAGAGGCCAGGAGAGACTCTCCCCTAGAGCCTTCAGAGGGAGCATGGCCCTGCTGTCGCCTTGATTTCTGACTTCGGGCCTCCAGAACTGTGACAGAAAACATTTTATGTTGTTAAGGCACCCGGTTTGTGGAACTTTATTATGGCAGCCCCAGGAAACTAAATATATAGGCCAACCCTATAAACCCACTCAGGTCATCAACGATATTAAATTTAGATCATGTCTCGAAGCTATGTCAGAGGTACCAAGAACTGAAATTAGAATCAAGAATCAAAAGGAAAAGACACACAATGCCCCTTTTAAAGGGACAATAGGAATTTTTTTTGGGGGGGGGATGATACAAATGCTCTGTGCCATAGTGTGGTCATGGGTTCTTGGGTGAACACAGGTGTCAGAACTCAAGTAATTATCTTTGTTAAACTGATTCAGCTTACTGAACATAAATTATACTACAACAAAGTTTTACCTTTTTAAAGGGTAAAAAGTAAAATACTAAGATATAAGAATGTGTGAAAAAAACAAAAGCTGGGGGTGGTGCCTGTGGCTCAAAGGAGTAGGGCGCCAGCCCCATGTGAAAACCAGCCCTGGCCAAAAACTTCAAAAAAAAAAAAAAAAAAAAAAAGCTGCCAAAATTGCAAATTGGTAAATAATTGGAAAACAATCTGGCAGTATCTTGTGGACCTGAAGATGTGTACTTTGAAAGAACATGACCATGGTGAAGGAGAGAAACTGGTGCATGCATTGACAAGTGCAGGAGTCTTTCTTAAACATCCTTGCTCCTACTAGCCACAAATTGGAAATACTACCACTAATAATAATAATACAGAAGTCCATCTACAAGATAATGATGTATGAAATGCACTGTATACTTAACAAATGCAATGGTACTCTACAGTGAACTTTCTACAACACAGCTACATGCAACTAACCAAATGACTTTTTCAAACATAATGTTCAACTAGAGACAAGAATAAATACATAGTATGATCCCATTTATATGAAATCCTGTAAATAGTCCTCAAAAGAAAATGATACCGTTTGAAGATGAATACTCAGAGGGTAAAACTATTAGAGTGAGCAAGAAAATGATTGCTATAAAATTCAGAATTGTGGTTAACTCTAAGAGGGAAAGTAGGTGGTTGTGTTTGTAAAGAAATACACAGGAGAGGGAGGGGCTTAATCGTTTTGATAATATTCTTTTTATTAGGTTGGATGGTGGTTTCACGAATGGTTATATTTTTTTCCATACCCTCATTCATTATATTATCCTTATTATAAAATAGTTTAAATGTTCAAAAAAAGGTTTGAAAAAGAATACAAAATTAAAAAGGAAATAGAAAAATCAATAGGAACTTTCAAAATGTAAAATGTTCTAATTCAGCTTGAAGAAATATGTGTGGTTGCTTAAGAGTTCTTTCACATTATCTCTCTTGCCCTGGTTTCTCACCTGTCAGCTAAACTCTTGTCAAAGCATTTTCTACTGAAATCCAAGATTCTGGAAAAGAAGAGAAATGTGATGAAAAATCTCAACAAATCTTAAGTGTTGCCTTGGGGTCAGGACTCTGTGGAGAATGTGGTATTTGGCTTTGCCATGGACTAGGTCCACCGCGGCTGCGAAGTGGTGAGTGACCTAGGCTGGGGTTGGTGTAGGTGCAGAAAGGGGCCCCCGACACACAGCACTTTTCAGTTCCAATGGGCTTTTCACGTGGTCTTATTGGAGCCTCATCCAAGCCTCGTGGAAGACTTTACTGCTGCTGTTAGACTTTTGAGTTCCTTACATCGCAGGGAAGTGAAGGGACTTCTGCAAAGTCACAGATTAAGGAAATGACAGGGATAGAATTGGAAATCAGGTTTTCTCCAGTGGCATTCAGTGACCCCTGATGGAGTTCTGTGGCAAACATACTGACTGACATCGATGTGAATGTGACAGGGGACTCTACTACCAAACTGATTTGATGCAAATGTCTCCAAGGCAGGCTGTCATAACACAGGCTATGAGCCAGCGGGCTCTGAATGGCTGTGGAGAACACAGATGCGGTTTAAGCTGATCGCAGAGCATGTGAGGACATTTGTCTTTTTAAGGCTTGTACCTGAGGTTTAATCGAAAGACAAAGTTCATATCGCTCATGACGGTTTGTATGGCTTAACAAACCGTGTTTCTTCCATGTGGCTGATACTCCATCTTTCCCCCAATTCTCACACATTCCTAGCCAAACCCCGCTTCTTTACAATCTCAAAGTAAGGGATCACTTAGTAAATCATGTCAGGTAAACAGACATACCCAGATCTCTGTTTGGACTTCATGCTGGAGAAAGTGTGCAGACCCCGACTGGTTCCTCTTGCTGCCCTCCCGCCAATAAATCCACTGTTTGCAATATTGCTTCTGCCAGGAAATCCTCCGGGTCCTCGTGAGGTTTCAACAGCGGATATATGAAAAGACTGAGCAAACATCATTGTTTTATCCTCATTTCTGTCCTCAAAGCTTTGGCAAACTTAAACAAGCCATTTTTTTATGATCTTCTCAGCAAGGTGAAAGTCTATTACGGCTGTTCCTGGTACTGGTACTTTGAGTTTGGAAGTTAAAAGATAAAGTTTGCATCCCTTAAAAGCTCTAATGAAGTTAACTTTGACATAAAATATAAGATAAAATGAAAACAAACACCGAGAACTCAGTCAACATCGAGATGGACATATTTCTCCTCACATTCCAGCTGATGCTTCATGCACAGAGCACCAGAGATATAGGCCAATGAATTGCTGATTTCAGCAGAATGACCAGATTTTGTGAAGACCATTAGAATATGAAGGAGAGAGACAAGTCAAGGATGGCATTGCAAACAAATGAGCACACAGTTGGCAGTGATGTTTTCTTATAATCCATTGAGCTACTAGTGATGCTAAGTCTGAACATAATTTTCTCTCTACTCCAAGATGGGTCTGATGACCTGCTGGATAAGTCAAAGAGCATTAAAATTACTGCCTTTCCCCTCAGCACCCTCTGCATGCTCCCTAATTGTACAATTGTACATACACTCACTGTAAAAAATCTCCCCAACATCATCAGACTTCCATCTAAAATGAGAAACAGGAAGGATTAGGAAGCACTACATCTCTAGTTTAATCTTGTAAATTAGAATTACACAAGTATCATGTCAAGATACTTACACAAGATACAAAAAGAGGGCATTGAGTCCATTTTTAAGAGTCTGGCAGAGTTTAAGGAAAGGCCAGAGAAGGAATGATTGTCATCTGGATGTGGAACCCAGTATGCCTGACAGTCCACTGCTCTGGTAGACCAAGGAACAACAGCATTCCTTTTGCAGCATTGTACCCTGTATCTGCTGGCAAATGAAGTTGTATCTGACATGAGAATTTCCAGGGAAATAAAGGAGAGCAAGTCAATCTGTGTTCTTAGACCAATATTTGCAGAAAGAATCTACGAATTTTCATATCTAAAGGAAATCTTCACTTGAAATTGCTGGGAGACTTACAACCCATAAATCTCAGTTTCCAAATCTGTAAAATAGAGATAATAGCTGTACTGCCTTCACTGGGTTGCCATGAATGTTTAAGGAGATCGTATAAAGTCCTTAACAAGAAGTGAAATATCTAATAATGCTTAATAAGTTATAATTAATGATTATATTCACATTATTTCCCATAGCTGAAATATTCATATACATGTGAAATCCCATGGTTCACAGGATGGAATAATAGTGAAAATACTACATACCAGAATGCTTTTTTGTGAACTTACAAATCAGTTTGTCTTTAATTACATAGCTTACCACTCACAGTCACCACGAGGGTCTACATTTCTGTACTCCAAAAGAGAAAACCAAATCTCTCCAGGGAGTTCACAAATGGCAGGAATATGGCCTTGAACTTCTTTTACACCTACACTGTGCCAAAGACTGTTCAGACATAACTAAAAATTGGATTCAACTATTTTAAACTCATATACATTTGAACTATATTTTTTATAATTTTGATCATGACAAAATGCTCTTTAAAATATATTCTGCCCATTCTCTCAGAAGTATCCTATTCAAAGAAATCTTTCATTTTCCTTTTGTGTTCCTTTCTTTAAAAAAAATATTAAAGGCATAAGTGCAGAAACATGTCATATAGGGAAAGGCACCTTGTGGGATTTTAATCAGCAGGCTTCTCAGGGACCTTTTCCAAGTGAGATGAAATAGAAGTGCAAAGACTGTAATGGCTTTTTTGTTTTGTTTTGTTTTCTTATTTTCAACAAAAGCTTTATCCAATTAACCATGGAATAGGTTAATGATAATTTATTATGGAAAAACTATGTTAAGTCTGAGAAACTATGCTAAGTCTCTGAAGTATTGCTGTTTTCATGGGAATTGTGTGGTGATTAAAATGATTTACTGGTTTCTTAAAATAGCAAATGACACCTAGTCTGGGTAAAGCTCTGAGCTAGTTCCAGCCTGCTTGCACATTAGAATCACCTGAGGTTTCCAGAAACTACTCTTGTCTGCACCTTACTCCCCAGAGGTGGTAGCTTAATTGGCCTGCAGTGGGGCCCGGAACACTGATATGATTAAAAAGCTCGCCAGGTGTTTCTCCTCTGCAGCCAGGTTGAGAAGTACTTAGGCATTCCAGTGATAGATGAATAGAAAACAAACAAAATTTAACTTCCCATCAAGGAGTTTCAGATTCTACTTTAGGAAAACATGCTTTTAAAATTCATTAACATTCTTTTAAAATGTGTTAAATGACCTAATCACTGATAAATTCCATATTCCCTTTCCCTTCCTCTCCTGGCTCATCTGTTTCTCTACTAAAAAAATGGTTGAAGGATAGAAAAAGAGATATGACACTTTGGAATAAAAAGTAGAAAAATTAAGGACCACTTAAAGAGATGCTTCATTACAGAGACCTTTAATACATGCAGAAAAGAAATTTCTTTTCAGGAAGTGAAGTGCCCACCAAGTGTCCAAGTATAAAGATAGATGTTTAGGGAGTATGTTAATTGTGAAAACTGAGCATTAAGAATGGATTGTACTGGCTTTCTGTAAGGCTCTGTTGATGCTCATTCATTTGGTAATAAAAGCAAAATTTAGGATCCTCCCATCAGCTTTATCTTCATCTCTGCCTCCCCCATTCAACCCACATGGAGCTATAACTTGAACCCAGTATTGTTGTTATACCATGAGGACTACACTTGCCTTGTTCATGGCTTGTGCCAAAAGCTGGAACAGTCCCAGTGGGGGAAATCTGAGTCCAATTTGGGGATGAAAGTACAATCCCCCCTGCCAGGTTTAAATTGAGAGCATATGACTCATTTTTAGTTAGTTTCTCAGCCTGCAGAATGATTTGCACATGTGCGTTCTCCATGTTCTCTCAGCTGCTTCCTTAGGGATTCTGACCTTGATGGGATAGTGGTAACTGGGGGGAAGAGTTAATCAATGAGGATGAGAGTTAAACACCTCATTTATTTAAGAAAATGTGTTCATTAAAATGAAAAGGAGAACCAAAACAAAAGAAGTAGATTAATAATTTTTTCTTGTTTCTGACAATGATTTTTCTTTTTTTTAATTAAATCACAGCTGTGTACATTTAATGCACTTGTGGGGTATAATGTGCTGATTTTATATACAATTTGAAATATTTTCATCTAACTGGTTAACATAGCCTTCATGGTATTTTCTTAGCTATTGTGTTAAGATAATTATATTCTACATTTAATAAATTTCACATGTACCATTGTAAGATGCACCGTAGGTGTGGTCCCACCAATTACCCTCCCTCCCTTCCCTCCCCATACTCCTCCCTTTCCTCCCCTCTCTATCCCCATATATTTGGGCTATAATTGGGTTATAGCTTCATATGAAATCTAAACTTGGTTTCATAGTAGGGTTGAGTACATTGGATACTTTTTCTTCCATTCTTGAGACTCTTTGCTAAGAAGAATATGTTCCGGCTCCATCCATATAAACATGAAAGAGGTAAAGTCTCCATCCTTTTTTAAGGCTGCATAATATTCCATGGTATACATATACCATAATTTATTAATCCATTCGTGGGTCAATGGGCACTTGGGCTTCTTCCATGACTTAGCAATTATGAATTGGGCTGCAATGAACATTCTGTTACAAGTATCTTTGTTATAATGTGATTTTTGGTCTTCTGGATATATACCTAGTAGAGAAATTGAAGGATTGAATGGCAGGTCTATTTTTAGATCCCTAAGTGTTCTCCAAACTTCTTTTCAAAAGAAACGTATTAGTTTGCATTCCCACCAGCCGTGTAGAGTGCTCTCTTTTCTCCAAATCCACGCCAACATCTCTGAATGTTTTTTCTTAATGTCAAGGTATGAAGCACACAGGGCTAGGGAAGTGAAATGCACTGGTTCTCAAAACATATATCCTCAGAAGCAGCAGGATTACAGCAAGTCGGCATGGGAGAAGCTAACCTGTTATGGGGCAGTCTTACCTTCCTACAGATTTTTAAGCCCAGTTCTTTTTACAGAGACTTCTTGTAGGTGCCTTGGAAACTTTAAAGGAGATTTTACAGGTTTTCCTTTTAATCTCTTTCAATTGTATCCCTTTTTAATATCAATTACTGCTGCCATCCCCTACATAATTGTAGTCTCCTTAATTCAGAATAATACATGATGATTAAAAGCTCTTAAGTATGTATGTTTATACCTCCATATCCCTGTAGATCATGTACAATTGTAATTGTATACACTTGTAACATAGTGGTACATTATGTACCATGATGTCTCTGTGTTTTGTAGTCTGAGGGCATTATTTTCTTTGGTAGCCTAAAAAGATGCCTCGGTCATCATCCTAGGTGTCTACAGGGCACCCAGCCCTTCTCACTCTGGTCCTGAAGATTCCTGAGTAGGATGCTTCAGTCCTCCTGACTCCATTCATTTTTGCCCACTCCTCATTTTGCATTTACAGATGCCATCCTTCCATCTAAGTCCTCATGCATGCATACAGTCCTCCTCTTTATGTGCTCAAATGTTACTAATACAATACTGTTATGTATAAGACTTTCAGTCAAGATGTAGGAGAAATAGAAGGGTACCATCACCCTACAAAGGAGGCAATTTAAAATCGAATATCACACAGTGCTGCCCAGTCATTTGTTAATTTGTTACCAGATATTCTTTCCCACTCCTTCGCTGCTAACCCCCAACTTTTCTATTCTTTTCTAACCAAGAGTTCTTTAGCCAAGAATTTCTCCTGCCCCTAACACCCTTTCTTCAATAACCCTTCCCCTACCTCGAGACCCCCCACCATAGCATTCAGGATTCCAACTCCCCTTTTCTCTGGTGTCAGGGGGAAATTAAAAATTCCTGTTATTTCATTACATGGAGAAATTGTAATTCATTCATTATTATCCTGTGTTTTATAACTAATCTAAAAAGCCTCAAATGTGTTTTATTCCTGACTTTCCAGAGCAATTTTGCCCAATTATCAACTTATAGCACACTAGTCTGTCCTCCCTGGCCAGCGATGGCTGAGGGGCATTTATCAAGCCTAAGGCAATGTTAGGGAATCCCTTGGACTCCCCCAGAGTATGGTCCAGCAATGCCCTACAGCCATCCCAGCTTGGAAAGAGCCTATATCTACACCAGTAAAACTACTGGGGCTGCTGAAAACATTCTATCCTGTCTCTCCTTCTTTTGTCCCTTTTCTTTCTCCTCATCTGCTTCCTGTAATGAAGCTGATGAACCCTTGCAGAGAAAGGAGTATGGGAGGACCTCTGTTGGGGCACAACTCTCCCAGAGCGTTACATTTCAATGCGCAACACAATCTTAAGCCAAGAGTGCTTAAAGCAAGAGTGTCTCAGTCGAGAATATGCCTTCAGAAGAAAGGAGCCTTCCCAGCTCCCAGAATTATTCAGTACAACATGATTTGCTATGCCATCTTTCTAACATCTCAAGCTTGTTCTTTTATTGTCTTCCAAATCCATCACAGCCCTGGCTCTTTAATAGGTCCTCAATAGGTACCCTGAGTCCAGGTCTCATAAAGCACAGATTGATTTCTGAAACTTAGAAATATGCATCTCTCTTCCCTGGAAAGGTTAATTAAATTGTACACTTGCCAGTCAGGGTACATACTTGCATTTTGAAATAGCGCCAAATAAATATGCAGGACTGGCATTATGTGGCAGTGGTTAGGATTGTGAATCAGAATCAGATCCTGGGGTTTGCAATTCAGCCCTGGAACGTATCAGGTGACCCAGGGCAGGTTATTCAATATGCCTGGCTTAGTTTGCACCATATGTGAAATGGGGATAATAACGTGTACCTGCCTCATGTGTTTGCTGGGGGAATGAAATAAGACAATTCCTGACTAATGATTAAAACAGTGTGTAGCAAGAAATTCAAATATGGTTCCTCAAGGCTGTTTCACTGAGGTAGCTGCAAGATAAATGCAAATATCAAGGTGATATAAAGCTGAATTCAGAAATCACAAAGAAGAGTGCAATGGTTCAGCCATGTAACTCAAGAACCCCAGCTTATTTGGAACTATAAACTATAGAGAGGAGAAAGAAAGGAACCAGTTATGGAGAGGTTTCTATAGCAGTACTGAAAATTCCCTTAAATTCCTGCTGGGTGCGTGGTTGGGGTATGTGGTCTCATTATCATTATTAACAATTAATCCACTTTTTAAAACTTTGAATTAAGAAAGGGCTTTAATGAGACCTTTTTAAAGACCTCTGAATAGGTTGTCTGGGGCTGGAGAACACTGCAGTTTCGACTCCTGCTCCATCAGTAAGGAGAGCTAGGTAAGCAGAGAGGGGCTTAGGGCCTGGGTTGCAGAAGAAAGACCATTTAGCTGGATTGGACACAGTGTGCACAGTCAGTATTTGTCATAGTGAAGGGGGACTGCATTTCTGAGGACTAGGAGCTAAGTGTTCTGGAGAGAGAAAGTTACCTGGAGCTAGTACTGTCACGTGAAGTTCCTAAGAGGGCCAGAGGGCCCCAGGACCTAAAGCAGGAGGGGAGGGTCAACGCGTTGAATGAATCACAGGCTATCACCCAGTGCAGCAACGCATCAGTTGATTCAAGATCACTGAAAGATGATGAGTCCATCCAGCCTCGCCAGGAGATTTGGGAAGAATTAAACCAAGTCTTCTAGAGAGAACTACCCAGACTTTAGACTGGAGACCCAGGGAAGAGCTTCAGTTTGGATCTGAAGACCATCCAATGGCAGAATTCCTTCAAACTTGAGGAAGGTTAATCTTTGTTCTCTTAAGGCCTTTCGTGGATTGGGCAAGGCCCACCATAGTAGGTACAATTTGCTTTCTTCAAAATCTACTGCTTTAAGTGTTAATCTCATCTAACCCATGCCCTCATAGTAACATCTATAATACTACTTGGCTAAATATGTAGGTACTATGGCCTTGCTAAGCTGAGACCACAGTGTGATGCAGGGAAGAGGACTTGAGTAGGAGGAAGAAACATAAATCAGACATACCCCTTTGCCACTTTGGATTAGCAGATTTGGGAAAGGAGAGAAAGAGACTTGATGTTAAGTCAAGTACCAATAGTCTAATTTTTTTTTATCATGTACCAATAGTCTAATTTTTTCACACAAAAATATCTATATAACCAAAAGCGAACTTAGGACATTGAGAGAAAAAGTTATAATCCTGTCTTAGCAGGGTAAGATGCTACTACTTTTATAAAGAATAGTGGTTCATAGTAGGGCTGAATACATTGGATACTTTTCCTTCTATTCTTGAGATACTTTGCTAAGAAGAATGTGTTCCAGTTCCATCCATGTAAACATGAAAGAGGTAAAGTCTCCATCTTTCTTTAAGGTTGTATAAGCTTTCATATGAAAGCTATAATCCAACTATAGCACAAGAATATGGGAAAAGGGGTGAGGGAGAGGAGGGGAGAGGGCGGATGGTAAATGGTGGGATCACACTTATGGTGCATCTTAGAAGGGTACAGGTGAAATTTACTAAATGCAAAATACAAATGTTTTCATACAATAAACAAGAATATCCCATGAAGGTTATGTCGAACAGTTAGATGAAAATATTTCAGATTGTATGTGAAGCCAGCACATTGTACCACATGATTACACTAATGTATAGAGCTATGATTTAATAAAAAAAAAAAAAGAATAGTGGGATACGTTTGATTGGTCCATAAGTATTCACATGTAGTATACCAGTAATAGGTGCCTGGTTCAAGGTAAATAGTCAATAAATTTTCACTATTATTACTATGCATACCTGCACATATAATTTACTAAAACTAAGACATAAAATCCACACACCTTTATATGTATACTTTCTTGGTGGTTACACATAAATTTAGCATGACTCCCTGAAATAAGAGCATATATTGCACTGAACTGCTTACTAGTTGGGAAAGAATACCTTTTAAGTGTATTTCTTTCCTTTATAAAATTCTGTTCTAGGGGTTATGTATTACATTTTGGTGTTTCACATAAGTATGTTGCCTGAACTTTGCTCTGTGGTGGGATATGTATTAATATATATTTTAAAATTTAAGCATATTCATGCTGTGGCTAACATGGCTGCCTTTGTTGCTGTTTGTCGTTGTCTACAGCCTGGGGACACTGTTGGCTTCCATGTAAACAGATCATTGATTTGCTTGATTGCAATAGAAAGATGAATTAATAGATTTGCTTACTGATCTGACTTCTGCCCCTTTCTTTCTACCCCTCAGTATTTATACCTCTCGTCACACTATTCCAGAAAATATGATTGCATCTGGTATTCAAGTAAGGAGATTGGTCTGCTTTGTTACCTAGAGAATTTGTTACCTAGAGACATCAGTTAGCCTGACCCAACATTGGTATTTAAAGGTCCTTTTTCCTATGTTATTCTCTTGACTATGCAAGCAGCCTTTTGAGAGATGCTTTAAAAGTTGGAGATAAAGATCAATCAGAATACATTTGATATTCAGATGTACGGATATGAAAAGCTTGCATTAAGACAGAAATCAGCTAAATTATACAAATTAACCTTTTCAGTTATAGTATTAGTGGGTTTAATCTAGCTGTAGTCTTCTTGATAATTCTTTTTTCCTTTTGTTTTTTTATTACATACATGGGTCACTACAAAGTTTGTGAGACAGACTACAGTGTGGTTCATTATTCCACTTCTAAGAAACACCGTCGACAGCATCCTTTCTCATTCCCAGTGCGAGTTTCAACTTGCTTGATTTGTCAGTGTGGGTTGAGGGTTTCGTTTGATTTCGCCTGCATGAATTTTGCAATTAAATTCTTAGATTTTTGTGTATCTCAAACTTTTGTAATGACACACGTATTATCCAAGGGATTTAGCGGTAGATTATGCAACACTTTACCCAAGATTATCACAGAAATGTTTACCTTACTTAAAAAAGTTTCTTCTAAAGCACTAGCTCAGGTTTTTCTTACTTCAAAATGAAATGTGTGTTTGAACTCATGGGACCTATAATCCAAAATAAATTACTGTACTGGGTCACTATTTAAAGCCAGAGATGGACAGGGGATGTTATTGTGTTAAGTCTTACTTTCCTGAGCAGTAATGGGAAAGATTTGGCCGCATCCTTTGGCAACAAATTGCATGTTAAATAATTTGTGGAGAAGGTCTAAACAAGATTCATGCAGCAGTTTCGGGAGCCTGTTCTCATTCCATCAGATCACTTTGAAAATCAGATGCTGCCAAGTTTTTGAAAGTGGGATAGAATGAATGTAAGTCTCACCATTGACTTTTCAATGCTAAATAAATCAAAAGTCTTGCCAACCAGAGCCAGAATGAGCACCGGAGTCCACAATGAGGTCGGCTACTGCTCTCGTAAGAGTGTCAGAAACTGAAACTGATACTGTGCTCATGTGTAGCAGCAGGAAGGAGATGATCCTCGGATTTTCTATTGATTTAAGTGGTTGGTACCTTTTTGAGAACCTGTGGCTTTTTGTTAAGGCTTAGAAAAGCACTTGGTTAAAAAAAAAAAATTAGTGTTTCTCTCATCAATTCCCTAGGTTACAAATCGGAACTGACTGAGATCTCCTAAGCATCTGCTAGGAGCTTTTATGGACACTAATAAATTGGGTAGCAAATTTACTATAAAGAAGAAGTATAGAAAAGAAAAGAAAATTAAAATATAAAAGGAAAGCTGTCCGTCCTGTTTCCACTTCGCTATCCACTGTGCTTACTGCACATTGTTAACTCTCATTGACAGACTTGTCAACAGATTTGTTTTTTCTGATCCTGAGATCATTTTTATCACAGTTTCTAAGATGTTCCCCTCTCCCCTTTTTCAGAACACGGGAATCCCACTTCTCTGAGAGTTGCTGAAAGGCAGGTCTCCCCGACACTCCAAGAGCTGAAAATGCAGGAAGGCAGTGAAACCGACCAGAGCTCTCGTGCCACGAGGCAACGAGGAAAGTAAACACGCCAAGGGACAGGACAGGAGGTCCTTTCTGGGTAAACAGGACATGCTTCTCCATGTGACCTCTGTCTGCCCTCCCCAGGGACAGAGCCAAAGTAATCAGCGTCTCTAGCCAGTGCAATCAGCTGCAGTGACAACTAGTGCCTGGGGAACTCCCTGCAGGTGGGAAGGAGCGAAGAGTGACACAGCGGCATTTCTAGATAGAGCAGAATGCTAGGAACTGCATAGACTCGCTTATTCTCAGTCTGTTCTCCCTCCAATCACATTCCCCTGTGCTAAATATAGACTAGATTTACAGAGATGTGCTAGGAAACCAGTTATCCTGTTGTTCTCGCATGACAAGAGAGTATTCACTATGGGATATGTGAAGAGGCAAGGCCCTGTTCATCTTAATTGCGTTAGGATTAGGACAGAGAATGTTGAACTGCTATCATAGTTTGGCGGGCTTGTTTCATCACACAGAACTAGCTGCCATCGCCATGAATACCTTTCTTATAGAGATGGTAAATAAGTATGGAATGAGGCTTTGGGGCCAAATTGGCATTGGTATCATTTAATTTATTCTTCTGTTTCCAGCCAATTAAATGAATGGGTGCCTGTGGTAATTAAACTCACTTTGATAATTAGGCACTAAGGATTCTTAAATTACTGAATGTTAATGAATATTTCCTAAGTACGGTCTCTGTGTCCTAAGCGGTGCCAAATGGAATTTTTCCCTTTATCATTAAAATGCAGCTCTTTTAAAAATTTCACTTCTATAATAGAAACTAGAAACAGAGGATTTGGTTCTGTTGCTTTTCTTTACAAGTTTGGGCAGGTTGATGAAATTTGAATCTAAACCAAATTTTATGATAAAGGAGACATAGTTGAATTTATCCCTTGGAACTTGGAAGACCATACGCAGCAGTGTGCAAATTAAAGCCATATACAGGAGGGAAACTCCTGCTCCGCTCAACTGTCTGCAAATGAGCAATTCATAAACATCCACTATATGCTAATAACTTAAGGGTAAAGTAGGCAAAAGGTCTGAACCTTCATGGAGATGTGCTCTCCAGGCAAAAACATAGAATAGTCCTATTCTTGTCATTCTTCCAGGGAACGAGCCATACTAAGCATTCCTACCTGAAAGCTGTGGTTTTGATTTTTCTTGGAATTGTTTTACAAATCTTTTAAATTTATCCCTCAGGCTTATAATGCACAAACCAGTAAATCGAAACACACTCAGATCAAACACATTACAAATGCTGAGTACTGAAGGAGACATTTCCAGGGCATGCCTTATATATAGTTATTTATTTCAAATATTTCAAACATCCAAATATTTGCCTCAAATATTCAACAAAGCCCTTACATAATCTTCCTTAGGGAGGGAAGGTAAAGCAAAGACAGGGAATTAGCTTTCCTGGACATCCTTGCTATGATCTGAATGTTTGTATTCCCTCCAAATTCATATATTGAAAACCTAATCACCAGTGTGACAGTCTAAGGGAGGCCTTTGGGAAGTGATGGAACCATGAGGGTGTAATCTCCTTTAATGAAATGAGTGAGCTTATAAAAGAGACTCCAGAGAGCTGCCTTGCCCTTTTTCTGCCAAATGAGTTTATAATAAGTAGCTGACCCTCACTATATACTAACTCTGTCCTGACTTTGATTTTCAGCTTCTCAACCTCCAGAACTGTGAGAAATAAATTTCTCTCATTTTTCCTTTCTGGATAAGTGCTTATTTCAGGGTTAAATAAGCAACTCAAAATATGGGGAGAATCAGATGCCCACAGGGATAAATAGAACCTGCACATTGGCTCACCTGTGAATGCCAGGTGTCACATAGGTGGTAAGAAGACAAAGTTAAAATGTTCTCACAGATTATTAACAGCTGAGTGTGGGCTAGCATAGGAATGTGAAGCCCTGGGGACTATAGATATGTGTATTGGGACATTTGCACATTCTTGCTGGCAGTGCTCAGAGGAAGACTTGGAAGCATAATTGTGTTGAACGCTTTCCCAAACCCATCGCTTCTATCTCTGCTTAAGAGAATAGAAAGAAAGCCTTAGGAATGAAAGGCTTAATCTGCAGGGGGAAGAGCAATGAAACTGTCACCATAGGGCACTCGTAGAAACCCACTGCATCCTGGGGATAGAAACAGAAAAAAAACACACAAAAGAAGAGCCCCTCTCGGGAAGGTATCTGCTGGATCCCCTGGAGCTCCTCAGCAAGGAGGAGAGGCAGAAGTCCGAGAAGGCTGAGGCTCCAGACATTGGGACACAATCCTGCTTGAGACTGGGGCTTACATACACTTAGAACGTTGATGAACACTTTCCCCACGCCCCTCACAACCTGGCTACCACAGTCAGGGTAGCTGTGGAATACAGCTGGAAGAGTTGCAAGAGGTCCTTCTCAGGGGGTCAGTGCACACTGAAAGTCAAGGAAAGAACAGACATAAAGAAAAAAACTTCTATCAAATCAGCAACATTGTAAACAAAAGACATCAGGAGAGAAATTTTAAGCACCCAGGGTAACATAACATCAACAAACTCCCAAACACCCCAGGGAACATGGCCCCCAACTTAAAAGTCCAACTGCATAAAAGGAATGCTGGTCTCCAACAATTAAAAAGAAAAGAAATTTACTTCAGTATTGGTAGCCCTACAAAAGAAGTCTGGTTGTCAACAAAAAGGTATAAGGCATGTGAGAAGGCAAACACACACTCACAAACATAAGTACATAGTAAAGAGGCAAAGGAATAGTTGAGAGGTGACCACATGTGACCCTGAGGGAAAGACACAAGTTCCCCAACACGTAATAGAAATCTGTGCTGTGTTAGCCTGGAAAGCTCAGCCAAACTGTCCCAAAGCAGAGTAGGCAGGTGCAAAGATAACTCCTGGGCCCAGCATAGTGCCCAGCACTTTCTTGGGTGCCTCAGTACTTTCTCACCTTGACGTGGTTGGCTTAGAGCAGTTCTGACTACTTTAGAATTTCTTTGACTGTCCTACAGTGCCCTTAATCAAATTATAATACTAAAATCACCACTTAATGGAAAATTGTGATGTCGTTAACATGTGATGAACAGTATTGGGAACGGTTGATATATTTCACTGTGAACAAGCAAAGATACAATTAAAAGCTCTGTGTCACTCAATGAAAAGGAATTTAAACCAACACACCAAAGGGTGGGCAGATGCAGATTTCGCATTTGGGAAAGTTCCTGTACAAGAAATTCCTGGGCTGTCTGGGAGCTAACACCCTCATAAGTAACCTCTAATAAACTCATCTAACTCCAGCTGGACTTGTCTGAATCATTCTTGGGTCTCGCAGTTCTTTTTCAATTTAGGAGATGGTTTTTCTATACTGTGCTAAGCTTTTCCTGAAATAGACACAGATGATGGCACTATTAGAGAATTTAAAATAATTACAATTAATATGATATCAGGTCTAACAGAACAAAGTACACAACATGGAAGAGCAGATTAATTTAGCAGAAAGATAGAAACTATGAGAAAGAACCAGATGGAGATGCTAGAAGAAACAATACCAGGTAAAAGTCTCCAGTGGGCTCAGCAGTACCGTCTGTATGAATGAAAAAAGAGTCAGTGAACCTGATGGTATGTCAGTGGAAATTATGCAAAGTGAAAAACAGAGAAAAGAGTGTAAATAAAGAAGAGCAGAGAACCCAACGCTGTGGACAATTCCAAACAGAGCAACATAGATATACTGAAAGTCAAAAGGAGAAGGAGAAATGGAACAGAAGCATTATTTGAAGAAATATTGGGAGGGAATTTTACAAAATTAGTGACAGACACGAAACCATAGATCTGAGAAGCTCACAGAATACCAAGCGTGCATTTGTGCACACGTACACATGTGCATGCACACTGGGACATATGGTACTCAAAATTTTGAAACCAAAAGACACAACATTTTCAACAAGGCAGAAGAAAAAGAAAACTACACACACTAACTACAAAGAAACAGGATAAAAATTCAAATAGACTAACCATCAGAAATTATCCAAGCAGAGAGAAAATGTGTTAAGGTGTGTATTTAAAGTGATTGGAGGCTGAAAATAAGGGGTGGTGGTGCCTGTCAACCCAGAATTCCACACTTAGCAAAAAGAAATGAAAGAAAAATTTTAAAAGTTTTAAACAAAGGCCAAAGGAATTCATGGCTAGACATACTCTCCAACAAATGTTAGAGTTCTTCTGGCAGAAGAACTATCATATCAGTCAGAAATTTGGATCTACATGGAGAAACAAAGAGAATAAGAGTTGAAATGAATAAAAGCAAGATAAAATTTAATTTATTTTTTACTTGTGATTTCTCTAAAAGATAACTGCCTCCCTAGGTAAAAGTAAAATAAGAAGAGCACAAAGGATGGATGAGAGAAATTTGGAATATTCTACTGTTAAAACATTATAGGATATATGAATCAGTGTAAAATTACTGTAAAGAACACTCAGATTAATTTAATGTATGTTATAAATGCCAGGATAATCATTAAAAACTTTTTAGGTTCGGCGCCCAATCTCAGTAGCTAGGGCACCGGCCACATACCCAGGGGCTGGCGAGTTCGAACCTGCCCAGGGCAGCTAAACAACAATGACAACAAGAATTCCAGTGGCGCAATTGGTTAGCACGTGGTACTTGATATAACAATGACAACAACAACCAAAAAATTAGTCGGGCACAGTGGTGGGCGCCTGTAGTCCCAGCTACTTGGGAGGTTGAAGCAAGAGAATAGCTTAAGCCCAAGAGTTTGAGGTTGTTGTGAGTTGTGATGCCACAGCACTCTACTGAGGACAACATAGTGAGACTGTCTCAAATAAAAAAAAACCTTTTTAGAAAAAGGATCATTAATAAGTCAATAGAGGAGATAAAATGGGATTGTGAAAATGCTCAGTTAACTCAAGAAAAGATAGAGCAGAACAAAGAAACAAAATACAAATGTGACAAAGAGAAACATCTAGCACGATGTTCGATTTTAGTTCAGCCACATCAATACTCATTTTACTTGAAAATTATCTAAATACACGAGTTTAAAAACAAAGATTGTGAGATTGAATAAAAAGCAAGGCACAAATATGTGCTGCCTATAAGAAACCCATTTTAAATATAAAGACAAATTTATGTCCTTCAATATTTAAATCTTAAGAAAATAAAATATGTAAAATGCATTTTCTACCTTAAGACAAGGTTAAGATTTTTAAAAAGCTTAAAATATTAATAAAGTGAATCATTAATTTCTGTAGGTGCTTACTCTGTGCCATACACATGTGAATTTTACATATACGTGCATTTACATTTTATAGTATTATAATATTTCTCAGTTGAAAAATTAGAAAATTGTGACTCAAAAGGTTAAATAATATATTCGATGTTTCTTAGCTAATAAATGGCAGAAGTGGGATTAAAACCCAGGCTTTCTGATTAGAAATCTTACACAATGATTCACTATTTGGAGTTGCCACTTTAGATAGCTTTAAGTTATAAATTTAATAATACCTATGAGTCTCTTGATTGAGAATGATTTCACAATATTTTCTGGTCCTTCTGAGTGCATGTTTTGAGTAATTATGAAAACAGGTCTGTTTTATTATGGAAAAAGGGAGGGGATGGAATGATCTCAATTTGAAATAGTTGCAATTTTACATGCCAATATTTTACAAGTCTATAATAGCATATTTATAACTTTTTAACTATCCAGTTTTACTTTACCCTTGTGATCTTAACTTCTCATGCTCTCAAATTTTCTAAACCCTAACCACATTATAATATTTATCTTACTCTTTTCTTAATACTCTTCTGTTTTGAAAGTAAATGTTGGCTAGAATACAGCATACCTTTGTAATATCAGTTTCTATAAACTTAGCATTGGTGTCAATTTTTTAACCACTTCATCTATTACTTGTATACATTTTGAATCCATTAAGCTGTATAAAAAATTCATGTAAAGATAAAGCCAGGAACTGGAAGTAATTTTCTAGCAAGCTTTGAATATAGCCAGGAAATGTTTATATATATATTTAAAGGCCAATAGATTAATAGGATGCTTTTATTTAAATGGTAACATTGTAAATTTTATATTTTAGAGTTTTACTTCAGGTATGATTGACTGAATAATTAGCATAGAACAAAATCCTATATTCTTTACTTAAGAGTCACAAGAGTATATTTGGAATGGAAAACTTTCAATTCATTTTTAGCTACAGATGTTTGTAAAGAATACTAAAAATGGTCATAAAGTAATTGGCCAATAAACACACTAAAAACAATAAAGAGTATCTGGAACAATCGGCCTTTAATAGCACATACCACCCATTGTAACCATTTAGTATCAGTTTCAGCAATAAACAAATGGATATGAAGTAGGGCAGCTGTTAAATTTTAATCAGAATTGCTAAACACTAAGTGGAAGAGAGAGAAGAAAACTTGAAGAAAAATGTACCATCTGATTGACGGTGGGCCATGTCCTTGTACAGCAGATTGGATACCAATCCCTGATCTAGAAAGTTACTAATGTCTCAAGTCAGTCTTCTGGTTTTCTTGATTGATTTCAGTGCCCAATTAGTAAAAGATATATTTGGCTGTGTTCCTTGGCTCCTAAAGTTATCATCAAGCTCTGTTTCATCCATTAGAGAGACTAACAAATTGGAGCAAAAGAGCAATGGATATCAACCTGATTTCTCTCCAACTCAGAGGGATGACTGATGAGCTATTCCTCTCACCACTCCATGACATAAACAAATGCCACTCATCTGCTTGTCTGTTTTTCAAACAAGTGTATGTGGTTTCCCCCAAAACATTTTCTTTTGTTGGTAGCTGAACAAAATCTCTTCGTATATGTCTGTACTTAATATTATAATAATGCTATCTGATATTTTTGAGTGCTTATTATCTGTCAGATAGAAGAAAACCATTTTAGAAATACTTATTCATTTAATATTTATACCAATTTTCTGAAATAGTTTTATATTATGACCATTTTATAAAGAAAGATTATAAATTAAGTATCTCCCCTAAGAATACTCTGCCATTATGTGGTCACCTTGGGTTTAAATCCAGGTTTTCTAGACAAGCATGGTAGTCCATGCCTGTAACCTCAGCAACTCAGGAGGCTGAGGTGAGAGGGTCACTTGTGGCCAGGAGTTTAAGGCCAGCAAGGACAATATAACCAGACCCTATCTTTAAAATAAAAATTTAAAAAATTATCCAGGCATGGTGGTGCATGCTTATAGTCCCATCTTCTCAGGAAGTTGAGCAAGAGCAATGCTTGAGCCCAGGAGCTTAAGTCAGCAGTGAGTTATGATTGTGCCACAGCATTCCAGCCGAGGCAACAAAGCAAGACATTATCTCTTAAAAATATCCAGGCATGCATTTGTGACCATCATAAAAGGACTCTCTCCTCCATGAAAGCAAGAACTGTTTTTACATGGGTGGAAGATTTGGCATATAGTATTTATTAAGCATTAAATGAATTATTTGAGAGAGTCTAAATTTTTTTTTTTTTTTTTTTGTAGAGACAGAGTCTCACTTTATCGCCCTGGGTAGAGTGCCGTGGCGTCACACTGCTCACAGCAACCTCCAGCTCTTGGGCTTAAGCGATTCTCTTGCCTCAGCCTCCCTAGTAGCTGGG
>CAUYON010187109.1:0-24911 GCA_963573935.1 Arctocebus calabarensis
CAACCATCCATCCAGCTATCTACCCATCTATCCACTTGGTCATCCATCCATCCATCCACCCATCCATCCATCCACCCATCCACCCATCCACCCATCCACCTATCCACCCATCCACCCATCTACCCATCCACCTATCCATACATCCACCCATCCACCCATCCACCCATCCACCCATCCATACATCCACCTATCCATACATCCACCCATCCCCCCATCCACCCATCCATACATCCACCTATCCATACATCCACCCATCCACCCATCTACCCATCCACCTATCCATACATCCACCCATCCACCTATCCATACATCCACCCATCCACCCATCTACCTATCCCCCATCCACCTATCCATATATCCACCCATCCACCCACTCACCCAACATTTATATATCCATCTACACAACCACCCACTTATCAATCCACTCACTCACCAATCATCCACCCACCCACCCATCTAACCCACCATCAATCCAATAGTCCATCCATCCACTCACTCGTCCACCCACATACCTCTCCATACATTGATTCTCCAAACCACAGGTCAATTTGTAGTTACCATGAGAAGTGTCTTGGGCAGAGTGTGAGTCGTGATAACGGAGGAGGCCGAGGGCCACCCTATGTGTGTGACTTTATTAGGCTGTGGTTGGCAACTCAGAGCCATGCATCAGGCAGATCCAAAGTCAAATCTTCACTTACTGCAGGGCTGTCCTTGGGCAGATGACAAGACCTCTCTGAGCCCCAGCACCCTCATCTCTAAACGGTGATGAGGATACGTCCTGTGAAGCATCACTGAGGACGGGAGTGGCCGTGGAGTATTCCCCGGGGGCCTTGCTCACAGCCATCTCCTGCTGATGTCTCTCCCACACCTGTCACACTTCTCTCTGCTAGTAAGGCTGGACCAGGAGTGGATGGCCAACCGGACCAGCTTTGCAGCACTTCTCTCCCTGGCCAGCACTGCCAGGAAGGACACAGCCACAGCAGGAGGAACGGCACCTCTGGGAGCCACACACGGCCATGCTGGGAAGGCAGCCTGATGTCATCCTTACTGAAAGACAAGGTCTGGGGGCCATGGACACAGGACAGCCCCACCCGTGTGTACCTGAGTGGGCCAAGTACAGGGAGAGGACTCCCAAACCCTGCCCATGCCCTCCAGTTATGGCAGTGGTGGGATTTCTGGTCTTTTGACTTGCCTGGACTGGCGGTCTCCACGGTGCTGCAGTTCAGATTCAGGTTGGGGCTGTGGGGCAGCAGGGCCACCTCACTGGGACAGCAAACACCCCCAGGGCAGTCGTCTGCAATTGCTCCCTCCCTGGAGAAGGGCTGTCTTCTCTCCACTCTCCAGAGGAAGGCGCAGCCTCTGGGAGCCGGGAAGAGGAGGCTGGGAGTTCCCAGAAGAGGGAACGGCCAGGCTTCACCTCGCCCTCCCTGTGTCCTCCATGGGCGCCATCCCACCTACAGCCCAGGAACCCCAGCTTAGTGGGGGCAGCCTCCTGCTGGCTCCAACACTACAGCCCCCACCCCAGGAGGCCTCCTGGAGCCCAGCCTCCAAGGAAGAGGCCCCAACTCTGGGCCTCGGCGGCCGGACATGTGCTTTGGGAAAGCAGGTGCCAGGGGCCTCATCTCAACTGTTTCTCTGGCTGCATTAGTTTTTCCAGAAGGTTCTAGGCCCAGGCCCCAGAGAAACTGTGTGACACCCGCTGTCCTCCAGGCCCCTCTGATCACAGCCCTCTGGGGCACCGTCCCCTCAGGTCCCCAGGGTGGGGTCTGAGTGAGCTCCTGGAGGGGCCTGTGAGTTCATGGCAGGGCCATCTGCACTCTGGCAGGGTGCTGTGAGCTACCAGCAAGGTCTCTGGACATCTCAGCACCCATCAGCCCCTGAGTTTCTTTTCCTTGATCTGAGGAATTTGCATAAATACCAGGCACAGTCTCACACACACACATACATACGCTCCATCTTACAACTAATGTGAATAAAGCACAGAGAGGTTCAGAGCCTTGCTCAAGGCCACACAGTGCTTTGGTGACAGTCCAGCTCCAGAGCCAGCCCCTGCGTGGGGACAAGGGCGGTAGAGAGACAAGAGCTTGTGCTGAGAAGCGTCCCAGGGATCTGGCCAGGGGCTCACCTAGGGAGGGGCAGCAGCAAAAATGGCTTGGACCCCCGAGTGCTGGGTGTGTCCTGCAGGCAGTGGACAGACCCCAGCACAGCACCTGGACACTGGGGAGCTGGTCTGCCCGGTGCAGGGACAGAGGCGATGCAAGTGACACCAGACAGAGGAGATGAGATAGCTGGAGCCTCAGACAGATCACCAAGCTTTGGGGGTTTAATAAATTGAAAATAAAACTTTAAGCTCCAGCCCCCCCGGGTAAACTTTTCCTTGGAATTAATTTCTAAGATAAATTGTTCTGGAATTGTTTGGTCCATCTCCTCTAAGCCCCAATGTTTTTCTGATTAGACCTTTTCATCTAAATAGATCTGATGTCTGAATGGCACCTCAATCCTGCGGTATTGACGTCTGCCGGCCCGAGGCTTATGAGGGAAGTGTGGCCTCGCCGTGGCTCTGCTCAAATTGAAACATATTCCCAGTGGAATGAGAGGAGGGGCCGTTCCACTCCACAGGGTGTGGGCATGGGGCGTGGACAGGGTGCGGGCGCCATCGGGGCCTGGTCCTTCCGGAGGGGACTGGACTGGGGGTCTTGGTCAGGGAGAGGTTTTAGCACTGCACACGCCCCTGGCCAGCAGCACAGGGCCCAACGCCTATCCACACACTGGCCCCTGCACCCAGAGCCCCCTCAATACCTGGGCCACTCTGGACTCAGACCATGGTGGTTAATGGTGTTATTTCTGGGTGGTGAAAAACTGAGCAGCAAACATCTAACATGTCTGAACAAAAGATGCATTCGGGCACCCTCCACAGGCAGCTGGACAAAGGCCTCCAAGGCTTTGGCACAGGGGGAGGCAGTGGGGGCTCCCCACAGAGCCTCAGCGTCCTCCTCTGCACCCCAGGGCGTACCGAGCCTTCCAGCAGGCAGGGTCCCAGGAAATGCAAATAAGGCCACATGTTTCAAAAGGGCCACGGGCCGGAGAGTGCAAGTCCCATGCTTCCCGCCAGAGCCCATGGCAGCTGAACAGCTCAAAGAAGTGGTTCAGAAAATTCCAGGTGACTCCCTACAGGGCATCAAACACACACTTACAGACTGAAGGCTCTGATAAGTTCCCAGGTAGATGGGGAGGCAGGCCCCCAGCGGGAGGGGCCACTCTCCGGAGACAGCCCAGGCCCCTCCAAGGAGCCTCCCTCTGTGCCAAGCCCCTCTCTTGCTGCAGATGGACCACTGAGCGTCACTGCAGACCAGTCTCAGGACCTCACTGGCCTAGGCCAGCATGCAACCACCCTTGACTTTTCAAAAGCTGCTGTTTAGACAGCCTCCCAACAAGTGGGAGAGACCGTTAGTTAAAACCCACTAGATATAAATCCAATAAAAGCCACAACTTCCGTACGTACAGCACACTTGGGAATCCCACAGAGACAAGGGGCGAGCCGTCTCTCCGTCCTGAGACAGAGGACAGTGGGAATGTGCAAGGAAAGCTCAGTACGCAGCTGTAAACCTTCTGAGCACCCACGCCCGACAGAATTGAGATTACCACGTTCACCCCTTTCCCTGCTCCCTACAGGTGCATGCCCCTTGACCCAGTGATGCCCCTGAGGGTGCAGCTCAGGACTCAGAGTGAGCTGGCCCTGCTCCAGCCTCCTACAGCTGTGTGCCCTTTGGTCACCTTCCCTGAGGTGTCCACCAGGTGAAGCCGACCTGAGGCTCGAAGGCCCATGGCCACAGCAGCTGATACAGGCCTCCCCACTGGGCGGGGCTCACAGCGTGGGGATTTCAGCCAGCGCAGGTGGGTCAGGCAGCACGGGTTGGCATCCAGGTCCAGTTAACTGTAGCAGCCACAGAGGCACAGTGTGGATAGCACCTGGCACCCCACCCAGCGTCAGCCTATGACTGGTCCTGAGCCTCCCAGGGCACTTCTCAGCCCAGCAGCAAAGCACAGGGTTGTTTTGCCTCAGTTCCTGGTGATTTTACAGAATAGTTGATCCAAAGTCAAGTGCATGTGACAGCTTCCCAATGTGGGGAAACAGCTCCCTCCACAATGGAGCTGCAGAGCAGGAGGCAGCCCCACTCAAAATGCTCTAGGCAAGATTTTACAAAGAAATAAGACACTTTAATTCTCAGAGTTCCTAGCATCGTAAATTACAGTGTACTATTGACTTTACTGTTTCTCTTCCTCTATACATTGTATCCAACCATCACAGAGCTGTCCGTGTGAAGACCCTGGAGCACAGCCATCCTTAACAGCTTGGCACCAGATGCGAAGGCATCCCACCTCACGCATGGCACTTCCCATCTGTGTGTATCTCCCCATTTGAACTTTACCAGGGATCCCTATGTCCCCAATTTACAGATGAAGAAACCGAGGCACAAAAGATTGAGGTTTGTGCTCTGGATCACACTGGAATTCCAGGGGGAACCTCGTGGCTCTGAGTCCACCCCCAAATATCCCTCTGCACCTGCGCCCTGGCACCTCACTGTCCAGTGACTCAGCTCCCCACTGACCACTCTCCTGGGGCCCTGGGTCTCAAGTTTATTCTGCCTACCAATGCCTGCCTGTGTGACCCCACCTTCACCTGCCTGTGTGGTCCCAGGGCAGATCTCTTTGACCCCCCAGAGACCTCTCGTTGTGCTACCAAAAGCTCGGGCCACGGCATTGCCAGAGAAATTCAGTGCTAGTTAAACATCTGGACTCTTGACTATATCCCAGCTCCATAGGCATGATGTAGCTGGTTGTGTTACTTGGTTGATTTTCTGCAGCAAAACCATAACTTCCTAGAGTTTTCAAAGTGCTATCAATAGATACACCTTTCACAATGTGGGCGCAGTTAGGACCAGCTTAGGAAAGTCGTAGCTACACAGAGGGAAACTGAGGCTCAGCAGTCCAGGCCCTGCAGACACCTCGTTGGCCAGCTCCTTGGACAGAGCTATTCCTTCAGCTACGTGGGACAACTGAAAGTTCAGAAAAATCAAAAGTTAATTAAAATAAGATCGTGTTGTTCTGAACGCTTCTACTTCAAAGTGTCCAGCTAGTTGAAAGGGGCCCAGTGACTGTGAGTCCGTCCCACCCATCCTTTCCAAGTCCCCAAGCAAAGTGTCCAGTGGATGGGGCCAGCAACAGCCTTGAGATTTCCATTCTCCCAGCGTGGAGACCCTCAGAGTTCTACCAGTCCGTAATCCCATCCATTAATTTGAATGGTTCGATGACAGGCTTGAAAAGGCGGATCAAGTGTCCTTTGGTCCGGGCGAAGAATGAATCATTTAACTACAGCGTGGGGCGCAGGCAGGGTAACGGAGGCCTCGTTTGCAGTCCCATCTCGCCTGCAGACCGCGGGCTGCTGCTGCCGCTTGACCAGGACAGTCCCTCCATAGTGATTCAGATCAGCTCTCTCCATAGATTTCAGAATAAGCAATCAATTCCTTTGATAGGATTTAAAGACAAAGAGAAGAGCTTATTAAATCAAGTTAAGCTTCTGCCATCGAGCGTCGGTGAGAGGTGGGTGCTGGGCCTGGAGGAGGCAGGAGCCAGCCTGGGGCGCAGGCAGGTGCTGGTCCCAACCTGGGTCCCCTGCCAGGCCCTCCCTGTGGCCCCTCTCCACAGATCCTCTTCTGTGTCCCACAAGGACTCAACTCGTGCTGAGCCTGGCCTCCAGCTGGGCACACAGCCCCAGTGACCCCTGGGAGAGGGTCCAGGGGAAGAGGCGGACTCAGGGCTTGGCTTGTCACACACCTGCACCTGGCATCAGGATGGTCATCTGGGCGACACAGGGTCCCTCAGGTCGACAGCTCCAGTAGGTCTGGCTGGGGCCTGAGCTGACCCCTCAGAGGCCCTGCTGAGGGTTACACATCCTGGTGTCCTCGTGTCCATGGGTGCGTACTGAGTCCTGGCCTTGCTGATGAGGCCCGTGGCCACCGCTGGGTACTGTGGTGCAGGAGTCCCAGTTCCTTGCAGGAGATTAGGGCTCAGACACACAGAGGGGTGACTGTGAGAACTGGGGAGAAGACAGGGTCTACACCCCAGGAGAGGTCCGGGGGGAGCAGCCCTGCCCAGGGCTGCCCGGATCCCCCAGCCTCCCAGAGACACATTTCTGCCATGTGAGCCACCCTGTCTGCTGGACCTTGTCACGGCAGCCACACTGACCAACACACACATCCTCCCAGGACAGAGGCCCTCAAAGCAAAGCCCACAGAGGCCCGGAGGTGCAGCCAGCAGCCCTCTGCCTTGAGCAGACAGCCCACGTATCCATCCCTTCCCTATCCTCACCTGCCAGAAACACCAAGTTCCCTTTACACAGAACTCAGCCAAGTGAACTGTTCCATGACAAAGGAGCCCTCGGTCAGGAAGACGGATTTGCCTTTAAAGGCTCTGTCCTCATGCAGACCTTCATCCTTGAGATGATCGCCGAGCACGGCGGGCCGGCACAAGTGCTCTGCAACGAGGCCCCTGCACAGTCAAGTCCTCGGTCTAGCTGCCATGCCTGTTCCCCAGCTCCAAGTTCCCGCCGACGGTGGGGACGGCCAGCCTCGGTGGACTCCATGATCACATTCAGGGTCACCATTGACATCTTTGACCTTAGCAGCTGCCGCGACTGCCTCACCAAGTGGAGCAAGGCCGTCGAGGTGATGTATGCCCCGTGTGTGGAGGTGGACAAGGGCAGGTGCCTGCCTGTGACTATGAGCGCTGCCACTGCACCCCCCGTTGCTCACTCGAGCTCATCCTGAACTTCCTCAGCATCGCTTGGAGCAACGCCGTCCTGCACCACGAGGAAGTCACTGAGATGCTGCGGCATCTCCCTCTCCAAGGTCGAGCAGTCCACGGACCAGGCCAGCAAACTTGTGAACCTGGAGGCACTCTCCAAACGCACTGGCCACATCCCTGGGCATGTGGTGCGGGACGCGGCACAGAACACCCCAGGCTGGCTCGGCTGGCTGTGACCCCTATGCAAACCCACCGACCATGGCAACCCTGACCTCATCATCATCAACAACACACACCCGATCTTGAAAGGGGACTATAAAACACCAGCCAATCTGAAAGGCTATTTTCAGGGGAACCAGAACAGCACCTCCTCGCCCTTAGGAAGTTTGTGATTTCCAGATCTCTACAAATGGCTTTGTTGCCAAGAAGAGAAGAAACTACATTCCAACGGAAATAGGACCTCTAATCCAAGCATATTGCTTGCAATTAATTGCCAAAACAGGACTGCTGATGAGGAATGCATTTGCATAAGTTTTCAAAAGTTGAATCATTGAAAACATACCTTGAAACAATCTTTGGACACTCTTGTGTAGAGAGCAAAGTATAGAAAGCAGTCCGGCTTTTGGAACTTAGGTATTTTATATTATTTCCCCTCACTAAGTTCTTTTTTTTTAAAGAAATGTATTTGCCATCCTCCTTAATTTGCATTCAAAGTATCTATTTAAGAATTTAATATGGAAGAATTTCTTTGATTCCTCCTCAGTTCTCAGTTTCACAGGCAAAATATATATATATATTATTTGAATAAAGTGAACAGAGGCTCAAAAAAAAATAGAAGCAGTGGGGGTTACTGCCAAGGAGGGGACGAGGGTGCAGCTTTGGAAACTGATCACCAAGCTACATGCACCAGCCCAAACAAGAGCTGCCTGGTGCCTCTCTGCCTCATCATCTGTGAGACATGACACTAACAACTTGAAATGGCTGTTTGCCAGATTCCTGAGACTTGCATGACCTCCACCGACTAAGCTTCTAGCAGGAGTACTGAGACCAGGTCTGTGTCACACCTCATTGCATCCCAGGGTCTGAAACAGAACCCAGAGCCTAGAACAGAGGAGTCACTAAGTAACTATTTTTGCATGAGTGGGTAGGTGGGTGGGTGGGTAAGTGAGCGAATGGATGGATGGGTGGATGGCAGGGTGAGTGGGTAGATGAGCGGATATGTCAGTGGAGGTAGATGGATGGGTGGGTAAGTGGATGGCTGGGTGGATAGATGGATGGATGGGTGGATGGGTGGATGAGGTGGGTGAATGGGTGAGCGGATGGATGGATGGACTGGTGGAAGGTGGGTGGGTTGGTGGAGAATAAGAACCAGAGGTGATGAAATGACATCCTGCTTGCAAACCCAGAGAGCAACACGTGACACAGAGGAGAGTCTGGACACTGACACTGCTGGCCACTGACACTGCTGTTAACTCTCCAAATCTTGTTCGCTGGCCTTGAAGACCTGGGAATCTCCAGGCCAGGGAAACACCTACTCCTAAAGGCTAGAACCCCGACCACCAAAAGAAAAGGCTGATAATGGTAACAGCATTTTTTTAAATGTCTGGAGGGAGAAGGCAGCCTCATGGTCTCCAGGTCATTAGCTCGAAGCTGCAGTGCTGCCCGCTGTGAAGGCCCCCACACCCTGCTGCTCCCGCCTGGGATGGAGCAGATGGCTCAGTCTGCAGTGCCCTGAATCACCGCCTGGTAATGGGGGGCGGGGACTCACACAAATAAGAACAGGGAAATAAATGAGCGGTGCCAGGGAGTGAGTGTGAGGGACACTGGAAGGGACGCAGTCTCCTGGCATCTGCCCCAGCGTTTAAATATTCCCTGCACAGCAGTGGAATGGCACAGATCATGTCTTTTGAAATACACACGTGTGTGAAGTGACGGCCAGGACAGCCCATTTGGGGAGTGCAGCCACAGATAGGGAGAGCCGGAGGGGCCACCCCCAGCATGGCAAGATAGCCACTACCTCCAGCCCAGCTCGGCACAGAGCCTGGGAGAGCCCCATGGCACTTGGTGCAGCCCCAGGAGAAGCCAGTGCCATTGTCCCAGGTACGATGTCAAAGTCCTACCTGGGGGCACCTGCCCCAGGCCAAGGCAGGAGCCAAAACCATAGAGTCTGACCCTTGCCCCATCCTCACCTGCACAGCTGAGTGGCATCCCGCCCCTCCAGGGGGCCTCAGCAGGGACAGTGTTGCCACCCCCAGATGTCCCTGGAGCCCCATGCCCTATACCCCACCTCAGTTGCATGGCCTAGGGGAGCCCAGCAGCACTCCGGGCTAATGGACAGTGCCCAAACTCAGTGTAGACTGAGAAAGCAGACCTTCTCCCAGCGCAGCAGAGACTGATACTGATGCACATCTGCCAACCTGTCCAAAGCAGACAAGGCCAGACAGGGTTCTGCACTGGCACCTGCCCTGGCCAGGGCCTGCAGGCTGTGGGCCTCCCCAGCTTGAGAGGGAGGGCCTAGAGGACAGCAGATGACAGCCCTCATGCTTTTGTGGACAGCCCTCCACAGTGTGGGACAGGGCGGGTGTCTCAGCCCTCCACAATGTGGGTGGCGTGGTTCCCTCTGAGGCCCCCTATCCTCTGGGCTGTGGCTGTACTACACGGGCACCCTCCCCATGTCCTGCCACACGTCCTCAGTCCACCAAGACGACCATCACTAGCCAGGCCCTGCTCCAGTGGCCTCATCTTAACCACACCACTACGACCCAAATTCCCACCGAGGTCACCCTCTGAGGTTCCAGAGGCCTAGTGTGGACGCAGCTCAGCCCTGTGCACCTGTCACAACTTTGTTCTCTCCTACTGCCGACTGCCTCTCCGCAGACTCGTCCTCCTTAACAGCCACGAGCCTTACCTGATGAGCTCAGCAGCGGTAGACTAGGGGCCTCGGCTCTCCACACAAACTCAGGCTGGAAAAGTATAGCCACTAGTCCAGGCTGCCTCCCTGAGCCTCCTCCCACCCAGGGCACCCACACACATGGGCACCTGCACCCCCCAGCCTCTGTCCCTGAAGGCGCACACCCCCATGGACGTAAGGCCCTCTGCAAGGATAGTCCCGTAGCCCCTGGACAGCGGCACACCTGTCTCAGCCAAGCCTTCCACCACAGACTCCCTGAGCACACGAGCACCACCTTCCAACAGGGTCGGAGAGTCAGGGAGACGGGTGCAGAGTGAGGGAGTGATGCTCGTTTGCTGGTTGAGATCACAAGGTTATTATTTTTGAGACAGAATCTCAAGCTATCACCTGAGGTAGAGTGCCGTGGCTTCATAGCTCACAGCAACCTCCAACTTGGGCTCAAACGATCCTCTTGCCTCAGTTTTTCTATTTTTAGTAGAGACAGGGTCTTGCTTTTGCTCGGGCTGGTCTCAAACTCGTGACCTCAAGCAATCCACCTGCCTCAGCCTCCCAGAGTGCTAGGATTACAGGCATGAGCCACTGCGCCCAGCCCACAAGGTTTTTATTAGAAAACGTCTCTAAAGTAAACTATTAAGATGTTTTTACATCACATATAAAATTTGTAAAACAAATATTAAATTATAAAAATAATAAAATGAGCACCTCTATTGGTACCACATTTGGAGACTAGAAGGAAGCCCAACTTTCAGGCCTCCAAACACCCCCAAGGAAATCATAGGGCTGTATCCATGCTCCCTGGAAATGAAAAGCAAGAACAGAATTTTACCTCATGTTTTATATCCCTAAAAAATAACTCAGGTGCGTGTTGCTGATGTCATCCAAATGTCACCAAATGGCTAGCGTCCACAGCTCTGGTCTTGTGTGGCTCAGCGGTCTCTGCTGTGTCCTGCTCCTCGACATGGTCAGCTGTGACCACTGAGCCAGCCCCTGGGTGTGGGCGTCTGGGTCGTCCAGCAGCACTGAGGCCACACTCGTCCTGTTTCAGATGCTTGAAGCTCATGTGTCCTCACTTTGGCTGGACGTGGCCATGGGTGCGTGTCATCGGGTCCAAGAGTGCGGACATGCACACACACCCACACACACATTTGCCCAAGGACATGCACACGCACACAGACCCACAATTGACACACACAAGGACATGCACACAGGCACATACACACCCACATACACGTGTGCACACAGACACGCACATACACACACCCACACAGACCTGCACACACTCGCACAGACACACACATGCACACAGACACATACACACCCACATGCACGCACACACACACAGGTCTGAGTGTAGCATCAAGGTCTAATATCTTCAGGTGAATCTCCAAGGTGAATCATCATAACGTCTCTGGCCAACTTGCACCACACACCACACCCGAAGAAAGAACCAGTCCCTGGACGGCGCCTGTGGCTCATCAAGTAGGGCGCTGGCCCCATATAAGGAATGTGGCGAGTTCAAACCCGGCCTTGGCCGAACTGCAATACAGAAAAATAGCTGGGTGTTGTGGCAGGCACCTGTAGTCCCAGCTACTCGGGAGGCTGAGGCAAGAGAATCGCCTAAGCCCAGGAGTTGGAGGCTGCTGTGAGCTGTGATGCCATGGCACTCTACCGAGGGTGATAAAGTGAGACACTGTTTCTACAAAAAAAAAAAAAGAAAAGAAAGAAAAAGAAAAAAGAACCTGTCCCTTCCCCATGTTTAGCACCCTGACAGCCTGATGAACAAACTTTTAATTTTCACCTTAAATAATGCTGTGTTTGAGGATCTATTCAATGACTCCTATTTGTTTTCTTCTGTGATCCAACTAATATCATTTGTATTTCTACTGGCTTGCGGATTCTGTTGTTCTTGTCACTGTGTTATGAGTCAGGAAATCTGTCCAAACTCTGGAGGTCAGCCTTCCATTGAATATTTTATACATTTGTTGCCCCATTCTATTTCTTTTCTATTCTTTCTGTGATGGTGCCACTCTTCACACAGACTTTTTCATTTGCTTATTTTATGTTTCATATCTGCTCATTCCTCGTCTTTGGGGCTCCTGCTGAGGAAGGCCTTGCTGTTCAATGTTGTTCAAATCTTCCCTTCTCTCTCTTAACAGCGTTATAGATTTCTGCCACGGTGGGCTCTTTTATACATATTTTTTTTAGAATGTTGTGGGCTGAGAGCCGTAACTTTATTTTTATTTTTTAATCATAGGTCCAGTGGACCCAAAACATTTATTGAACAGTCCAGTCTGTCCTCTCATTCAAAATTCATTATTGATTATACACCAAATACCCATCCATTCATCCCAGACGCTTTCAATACGAGCGTATTGACCAAGAAAACTTCGTGGCCCGATATTCTTTGTTGACAGGAGGGAAGCAAAAGCCAAGTACACTGACGGGGAAATGAGGGACAAACAAGAAAACAGAAGGAGAGACAAGGTCGAAATAAACTCAGGGACGACATGAACTCAGCTCTGCTCGCCTGTAGTGTAGTGTCGACACGAACCAGTTATCAGAGACAATCAGGGCATCCCAGCCAGAGCCCAAACTAAAAACTTTGGGAAGCTGGAGGGAGGGGCTGGGGTGCCCACCAGGGAGAAGTGGGGGATGAAAGGACACCAAAGTCACCACAAGTTCCACACAGGAGGAACCTGAACACCCCTCCAAGTGTTGGAAGAGCCACAGTGAAAAGCCGCAGCCACCCCGAGAGGCCTGCCAGGATCCCACAAAATGCCATTAGAAGCAAAGGTGCCAAGAAACCCAGCAGAGAAAGAATGGAGCTGGGGCCAGCAGGGGCCACGCCTGGGGAGTGTGGGGAGCACCAGAGCAGCCCAGGGCCAGCAAGTCCCACGGGCATCCATGTGCCGGAGGGGCAGAGTGCGTCTGCTGAGCCCCGTGCGCGAGGCCCGCCCCAGGTCTCGGGCAGCCTCCTTCCTGCCCCCCACAACCCTCTCAGCCTGTATAACTGCCCCAAACCTGTGGTAGGGCCAGTCCCAGGTGACCCCAGCTGCACCCTGGGCGGGTCTCCTGGTCCCAGGTGCCCAGTGCAGTCAGCCCAAGTACCTTGACAACGTAGCACCCACAGCTACCCAAAGACCACCATCCTGGAGGGACTCAGCCAGCCCTTCTCTCTGGGCTCCTCCCTAAACCACAGAGCAGGGAGAACTGTCCAGCCTTCCATCCAAGGGCAGCCAGCCCCCTCAGCAGGTGCTCAGAGTTTCAGTGGGGACCCTGCAGCCACTCCCTCCCGAACCCAGCATGGTAGAGCCCTGCTGTAGTGACCTGGCGTAGGGAATCCATCTCCCTGACCTCCTCGTCTCCATGTCTGTGGAGAACCCACTCCTTGCCCTGCTCCCAGGAGCCCTCCACAGGGCACATCACACAGGTCCACAGGGGAGGACGCCAGGGGGCCAGCCCCCAAGTCTGAGCCATCTGTGGGGCATAGGTGCAGAGAAGACCCCACTGCCCACACATCAACATGGGCGTAGGCCTCAAGAAGACCCCGCTGCCCACAGTGGGGCAGAGGAGTGCCTTCCAGGTCAGGGCAAGAGGCTGTGGCCATGAGGGATCCTGAGTGGAGCTCCTGGACCATCAGTAGGGCCACCCTCCAGGACTCAGAATCCCAACTCTGTGACTGGGGGAAACGAATCTCTGTGGAGGACCAGTGCCTTCCATTGGCCACAGACACCTGTTTGATATTTATTCAGTAGCCAGTAAAACTCCCAATCGATCTAGGTTTTCTTTAAAGGGGGAAAATCATAAAAATGGAAACAATGTATTTGTGCCCCCAGCAGCAAGCGCCCGCCCCATGGAGTAGACACAGCAGGCTCCTGGAGGCCCCATCATGGTCGCCAGCACAAGCTGACGCCCTCTCCCGCCTCTGCAGTGGCTAGAGTTTCTCACAGGCTCCTGCTCAGTGTGTCACACCCTCTGGCCAGCGTCCAAGAGCACTCCTGGCCCTGTGCCCCCCTGCACCCAGTGCTGCTCCTAGTGGACACCACCGCCTCAGTCACGTAGACCCACAGCCTGGACAGGGCCAGCAGGCAGAGCCCTTTCCAGGTGCTTTGTCGAGAGCAGCCTGGGAGACCTTCCAACCAGGAATGGCCATTTTCCACGTGGGGAAATTGGGGCCCTGAGGGAAGGACTGGCCAGGGAGGGGCTTCCACCCATCCTTCCCAGCCTGCAGTGCCCGGGGTCCCCCAGTGAGTATTGTTTGAAACAGGCCCCATCCCCTAAGCTTCCACTGATGTGCCCAGGAGAGATGCAGGCTGCTGCCCGACAGCAGGTGGTCCCAAAGTTCCGGGCTCACCCTGGGAGAGAACCGTCTTCTTCACAACGCCTCAGCACAGATGCCAGCGTGCAGCCTGTCAACAGCCCAACCTGTCTGCATCTCCCATGCTGCAGAACACTCTCCTCCTGGACTCCCCAGAGGCTGGGGTGGCCCACAAGCAGACCTGGGGGGAGCCCTTTGGCAAGGTTCCCCTGGTGCCTGGAAGCCCCCACTCTCATCCTCCAAGAGCAGATGGGCAGCCACCCTGCCCACAAGGGCTAACCACAGAGTCCTAGCCTCTGGCTTGTCTGCTCAGAGCACAGGCCAGGGAAGCAGTAGGTGCCTTTAATTAATCAGGCAGAACTCAGCTGAGGGCTGCCCCAGGTCCCCAGGGAGGGCGCAGTCCAGGGCAGGAGCCGCCAGGGTTGTAGGTCACCTTCCTCTCCCCTCCACGACATAGGCGCTGAGTAAAATGCAGATGATATACTGGGACTTATTGGAAAGGGGGCCTGCAATTGATTAACTTACTGTCTTTGCTTCCATCAGGGACATTTTTTGTGCCCCTGCAGACAGAGAGAAAATTTCCTGCAAAGGGCAGGCTTGACCCCAGCAAGACTTCCTTTCCAAGGCGAACATCCTAAATGGAGCAATTAGAACATAAAATCACAAATGTCCGTCCACTACACTGAATCAAAATGGAAATGCTTGCTCTGAGGCGTTGCCATACGCCTGTGGTGCTAAACCCCGTCCTTCGCATCCATTAACCTTTCCTGGGGGACCTCTCAGGAGGAACGTTTGCCTCAGCATGATGAATGAGCTGTCCGTCCAGCCATCTGATGGTTTGACCTCTGTCCAGCTAAAAGCACAGGGGCTCCTGGTGTTAAGTGGCACCACTCCCGGGTAAATTGATCCTGGCATGAGGACCTCTGCAATCGTCTTAGATAATGTGATGGGAAACGTCCTCCATGCTCTCCATTCACGGGTAAATTAAACAAACCCCAGTGCAAATAGTCTTCTCCTTGCTGATCTGCTTTACAGCAGAGCCACATTACCTGCCTCACCGAGGTCCACCGAAGCCCCAGTCCTCGGAGACACGAGTCCTTCCATGGGGTTAAAGGGAAGACCGTGATGTTTGCTGCACAAGCAGCATTCTGGGGATGGGGGGTGGACTTTCATACCTCTCCTCTAAGTAGTTCCTGGCAAGAGTGAACTTGAATCTGAAAAAAATGTTGACATTTAAGACTGCATGGGAAAAAAAATTGATGGGGAAGGACTCACCCCACCAAAATCAAATGTGTTGAGTCTACCCAACTGACGGCAGAGAGGGGGCATGGATGGAGAAGCAGTTGGGAAACTGGATGAAACGAGGCGACAAATGTTTAAAGACCCTGGAAGCGTCCAGTGCACCAAAGTCACAGAGATCTCGGAAGATCCAGTCTTGACAACTGCCAGCTACAAGGCGCAGAACCACGTCCTGCACCAAGAGCACCACCCAGTCCAGGAAATTTTGACCCACCGTCAGGAAAAAGGGAAGTCAATATGAATGCACTTCAAGTGGACCCAAGTGTTAAATTTAGCAGGAAAAAACATCAAAACAACTGTTACTAAGTGTGCTCAAAAAATAATAAAGACGTGCGAAGAATAAAAATAAAAAATGTATAAGGAAGTACAAGAAAATATTACATCAATGAATGAACAGACAGGAAATCTTAACAGAGAAATGAAAATAAGAGAAAATGGATATTCTATAACTGGTAACTATAACTGCAATAGAAATTTACCAGAGAACTTTGTGATCAGTTGGGAGGTGCCCAAGGAAAAGAGCCTCAAACTCAAGGCTACAAGGACAGAAATTGCCTGACCCAACGTGCAGAGAGAAGAAAGACTGAAGAGGAATGAGCAGAGCCTCAGGGCTGAGGGACATCCAGTGCTCTGGCATGAGTATGATTCAAATTAAAGAAGCGGCAGGCAGGGAGAAAGGGCAGCACACAGGGGTTTGCCAAATACATGCAGTGGCCAAAAACTTCCAAATTTGGTGAAAAGTGTTAACATAGAGGTGCAAGAAATTTAAGAAACCTATGCAAGATAAATGAGAACAAAACCTATTTTTGACATATCGCAGCTAAAGTCCTAGAAGTCAGAGGTAAGAATACAATCTTGAGAAAAACAACACCTGAATAGACAGGAACAAAGAACAGGGGCTTCTCATCAGGAATGAACTGGGCCCAAGGCTAGAAAAATACTAACTCTATTATCAATTGAATTATTTACAAATCTGGATAAATATTTTAAATTAGCCCTGTGTTTAAATCTATCACAACCATAGAGTCGTTGCCCCCAGGAGTTCTGGAGTGATTGGGCAGAGACTCAGCCAGGACAATTCATGTTACATTTTATAAATATTACATAGAAAGAAAGCATCTGGGCAATCTCGACAGGTGGGAAAAATGGGTGGACAAGGTTTCAACAATTCTTACTCAGGAAGACCTCTGAGAAAACAGCCTTAAATTGATTCAAGATAGCTACAAAAACCTAGAGCAAATTCCCACTCACTAGAGAAAGATTAGATCATGCCCTGTAAGAGTCAGAAGCAGGACGGAGCTTCCCACTGTCTCCATATCGTTCAGTGTGTCCTGGGCACCACAGCCGATGTGACAAGACAGTGGCACAACTAAGAGACGTGAGAATTTGTTTATAAAAAGAAATACTGGCTCGGCGCCTGTGGCTCAAGCGGCTAAGGTGCCAGCCACATACACCTGAGCTCCGTGGGTTTGAATCCAGCCCAGGCCACCAAACAGCAATGACGCTGCAACAAAAAAATAGCCGGGCTTTGTGTCGGGCGCCTGTAGTCCCAGCTACTTGGGAGGTGGAGGCAGGAGAATCGCATGAGCCCAGAAGTTGGAGGTTCCTGTGAGCTGTGATGCCACAGCACTCTACCCAGGGAGACAGCTTAAGGCTCTGTCTCAAAAAAAAAAGAAAAGAAATATCATTGTTTTCAGGTACTGCAGTTATCTACACAAATAATTCAAACTATCAGAATTACTGTGCAAGGACAGAAGACCATCCAGTAAGGAGGTAAGAATGAAATAGCACGTGGAGGAGTCCAGCGCCCCTCCCCACAGACATGGCCGTGCCACCGCTCAGAGGGACAGTGCCCAGGCCCCTGGAGTCCTCAGACTGTGATGTGGAAAAGCAGACCCCTCCCTCCTCCTGCATACAGAATTAAGTGCTATGTCAAAAATAAACCCCTTAAATCTCAAGAAACTATAAGAGACTATCTTTATGATCATGGAACAGAGAAGAATTTCCTTGAATGAAACAAAAATTATGACTTGGCGCCCGCCAGCCATATACACCAAAGTTGGCGGGATTGAACCTGCCCCAGACCTGCTAAACGACGACAAATTGCAACAAAAAAATAGCCGGGCGTTGTGGCAGGCGCCTGTAGTCCCATCTACTTAGGAGGCTGAGGCAAGAGAATCGCTTAAGCCCAAGAGGTTGAGGTTGCTGTGAGTTGTGATGCCACAGCACTCTACCCAGGGAGACATAGTAAAAAAAAAAAAAATTAAAGTCATGGAGAAAAAGATTCAATATGTGTAACTATACCCACATCTGAAGGTTTTTGTGACAACCACACCATCAACTTTGAAAACAGACCGTTCACCAGGGTGATTCTGCAATGCACACAACATAAAGGGCGTTAACGTCCACTGTCATATGTCACTTCTGACACCACTTGTAAGGACCCAGGACTGGCCAGGTCTCAGCCCAGCTTAACTAGGTTCCGGACGCAGACCACTAAGTTACCTTGCTCAGAAACAGTTTCTCTTGGGTGTCTGAGGGCTATCTACTTTAGCTGGAGAGAGAGTGTGTGAGTCTTAGAGAGAGTAAAGCAGTCTCCTTAGGAAGACAGACCTTAGTCTTTAGCAGAGCTTGGTAATCTTCAGCAGAGAGACGCCGTGCCGGCATTCTGCAGGCAGGAGAGGAGACAGAGTCAGAGTAAGCGGGTCCGTGATAGAATGTGCATGCTCCCGACTGCCTTCTCCTCCAGCCTAATATAAGGTTGATCTCGTGCCTCTCAACACCACAGGTGTAGAGACTGCCAATTCACCACTGCTCTCATCTCGTGAGCTCTCATGCTTGTTAGGAGAGCTAAATCCCCCTCCACGCCCTTTCCACCAAGGTGTTCCATGATTGAGCTATACAGGTATTTCTTATAACTCTCACTCCTAGCCATGGGCTATATGGGCTGCAATGGTCCATAAATGTAGGACTCCTGCAAAGAACTAAGGAAAAGAAACACAATCCCAAAATTCAGCCAGATGAACAGCAAATGGCAGAGAGGGGGCCCCATGGCACTTTACATACGATAAAAAGCACCCAATTATATAACGTGCTTGGTGGCAACAGCTCCAGGTAGAATTCTGAGGGGACAAAGCCCACCTTTTTGGAAACAAATAGTTTCCCCAGACATGTCAAGAGACTTTGTCCCAGCATTATTTTTTTTAAAGTAGTTAAAAACACCTTATGGGCAAAGATGTTTACAAGTAGAAAAAGTCCGAATACCATGGCAGTTTTGAGTAAATTACGTATGTCGTCACCGAGGGATGACACCCATCCGGGTGCTGACTATAATAGTTTGTGAAAGTCAGCAAATGTGTGTGTAAGAAATACAAGCGCTCCTGGGCCTCTCGCAGCCGGGCCTGGGACAGCTTTGCTTACAGATACCCAGCAGAGTGGGGCTGGCCACTTCACTCACTGTGACCAGGGTGACGCTGTGCCTGTCACCAAGGGGCTCTGACGCGTGTCGACTCTCCTTCCTACATCCCCAGGGGGCAGGTTGGAGCAGGCTCAGGGTGCAGCCTCCATGGGCAGTTCCAGCTCCTCACCTCAGAGTCCAGGCCCCCAGGGTGAATGCAGGACCCCGTGGGCCACAACGAAACACCCATCGTGGAAATAGAGCCATGTTTAGTGAAAGAGCCAAGTGTTCGCCTGTCCCTGAGAGCAGAGGATTGGACAAGGCAGTCCCAGGGTAGAGGTTGACAAGCTGGTCGTGGGAGGGTGGCCAGCTCCTCTCTGGCCCCCAGCTGCCCCCCTGAATCCCCTCCCAGCCCAGGCCTCCTCCCAACAGTCTTTCCACATCTCCCAGCCCATCCCTGTCCTCTCCTCTCCTGGCCCTAAAGCTACCTCTCTTCAGGGCCCCAGGATGGTGCATGGCAGGGCCCTCTGTGGGACTCAGACCTGGCCCCTATGGGGGCTCCAAAAGCCCCTCACCCCCATGAGCCCCTTCTCCAACCCATTCAAAAGTTGCTTCCCCCCTCTCAAGAGGACTGGGTCTGCCCACAGCCTCCAGCCACTGCCTGCCCCTGACCCAGTGACCATCTCCCTCCACAAAGCCACAGAGGGCCACACCTGGTCCTTTTCCCCCAATACCCGCATGATCCCCAAACCCTGTCAGCTCAAGCCTGTTATCAGGGCTACCAACCTGTGCACTCCCACCCTCTGCTTCAGGCCCTGAGCACCCCTTTCCAAATATCCCCCACTGGTGGGTCTCCATCCAGGGGAACCTCGCTGCTCCAGAAGGACCTCACTGCCCAAGGAGAACCTCAATGCCCCAAGGGGACCCGCCAACCCAGGGGAACCTTATCATAGTCCATCAGCACCCGCCCCATCGTGCTGTAAGGCCGCATGTGGGTACTGAGGTCCCACTAGGTCTCTAGCTGCCCCGAGGGCAGAACCCGACTGCCATGGCCTCTGGTGTGGGCTTTCCCTCTTCCCGAGGCCCTCTGGACATAGTCACCCTGTCTCCTTTCCCTCCAGAGCCAGCAGGGCAGTTGTCGGCATAGGGACCATCCAAGCTGCTAAGACGTGTTCCCACTGAGAATCTGTGTCGAGTGCAGCTCTCAGGAGGAAGGCAGGGCCCGCTATGTGCATTCCTAGCCCCCCAGAGTCCTGGGAGGGTCCTGCCTGCCTCTCCAGCCCCAGGGCCACCGGGAGCTCCTGGGCTGTGTCCCCAGTCTGTGCCTCAAATGCCTTTTTCTTAGGACACCAGTCATGGATTTAGGGCCCCCCAATGCAGGATTTTCTCACCCCAAGATCCTTGACATGATCATAGCTACAAAGACGGTATTTCCCAATAAGATCACCTTCGCAGGCCCCTCAACAGCAAGGGGCATCACAAGCCGACCGCCCCACACCAGCACCTACAGAATTCTGACTGCAGGGGGAGCAGGTGGGCAGGCTGGCACAGGCGGCAGAGAGTCAAGGGCGCATTAGGGGAGGTGCTGAGTCAGCGCCAGCTCTCTGGAAGAGCCTGAGTCAGATAACCGAACAGGCCGGTGACTGCATCGGACTTGACAGGGTTGAAGCCCCGAACAGAAAGGGAGCAATAACATTGTTCCATCTCAGGGAAGTTAAAGTATCTACATTCAGACACAGGTTTAGTGGGCGTGAAGCAAAGAAGGCTGTTTAACCAGAGCCCACAGCCAAAGTGCTCCCCAGCCGCCCTCTTTTCCAGATGCCAGGCTGCAACCAGCCCCCTGCCCAGACATCCAGGCAGGGCCAGCAGCTCCAGACCAGGAGCCGGGTGAGGGGTGTGGGGTCTCAGGCATAAATCTCCTTAGGCACAACCAAGGACCAGCACCTGGGACCCCGGTAACGAGGGACCCAACCCCCACCCCGAGAGCCACTTCCCATGGACAGTTGGCCGCCAGGAGGATCCAAGGCTTGGCCCGGGGCCAATGGGTCTGTGTGTCCTCCCATCTGTCCCTCTCCATGGGGCAGGCTCAGCAGGAGCTGAGAGTCCAGCTGTCATGAAGCGCAGAGTGAGGTCCAGATGCCTCTGACCCGGGAAGCCATAGCCGGGAGTTTATATACGGCCAGGATGACCCTGCGCAACAGGGACGGGGGCAGGGAAGGTCCTGGTGGGACATTTAATCACCTCCGCCCTTCAACCAGCCAGAAACAGTTTAAAACCAGGCAGCCTGACCCAGAAGTGGGATGAGGGGAGGGAGGAGGCTGCATCCATGACCCGCCCCCACCAGCCTGGCCGATGATCTGAACAGGACACTGGTAGGAAAACAGCTGTGTCCAGACCCCTGACAGGGGAAGGCAGGCAGGGTGTGACCCTGGGGTTGTCTCCCACCCTACAGAGAAGTGGGGGCCAGGACTGCATCTCTGGGTCCACTGTGGCCTGGACACCTTTGCAGGGGGACAGGGGGACACTCCCTTGGACAAAACAAGACTTCCCTGTCCCCAGGCCCCCTTCTAAGACGCTTCATGCTGGTGTAAGGTCTTCCCTAAGCTGCACGTGGCTGAGGAAGGATGCGCAGGACTCCTCTTGGCCTGCCCCTGGGTGCCAGTGAGGAACTTTGACCTGGAGGAGGCCAGAAGGGTAGGGAGAGGCTGCCCTACCTGGGGTCACTCCCTGGTCACTGACGATTTGCCTTTGAGCAGTGACGCCATCCTCTGCAATGTCCCAAGCGTAGCTGATACTCTGTGCTCTCTCAGACAAGGGCTATAATTATCACATTTTTATTTCAAGCACAGCCCAGTATTTCAAGTTCATCCTGTTGCCTACATTTCAAAAGAAAAAAATCCTTCAGAATGAACACAGCAAGCTCCAGAGCCCTTCAGGAGAGCTGCTCACCTCTCAGCACCTGCGGAGGCACCTTGGGGACAGAGAGGACGTGGCCAATGAGACAGGGAGTGGGGACACATGGGTTTCCCAGGCCGCAGGACGTGGGGCTCCTATAGGCTCTTCACGTGGCGGGATCGTCTCACCCAGGAATCCCAGCGGGTAGACACTGACCCTTCCGGCCATCTCACTTGGGGGTGCTGTCCAGTCTCAGAGATGTGTCTCCCAGGTGACTCAGCACACGAGATGTTAGGGTGGGGGCAGGGAGCCGGTCTGCTGACCACCTGACCAGGGACCACCGAGCAGGGGCCTCTTGGGCCTCAGTGCTGTGTTCTCACCCCCGGCGCCTCACTCCTCCATGGGATGGACGATGGCCTCAGGGTTCTGGGCACAGGCAGCCTCCCACAGGGGTCCAGCGCTTGGCCACATATGCACACATCCCACCACACGGAGCAGACCAGCCGGCCAGCCCGGCCCAGCCTTCCTGGTGGGAGACTGACTGGGCACCTGCTGCCAAGGTGCCGCCTCTGGGGAAAGATCATGGGAGACCAGACGAGGCCCCCATGCGCACCTGAATCCCACTAGGAGGCAGCACCCCACGGAGGTCTGGGGGAGGCGACTGGACACCTGTGGGGGAGGGAGGTGGACCCCGGACAGCACATCCCCGGGAGTCTCCAGGAGACACTGCCTCTCATGCCCGTGGCAAAGACAAAGGTCAGCGTTTTAATTTTGAGTTGTTAATTTTGTTTATTGCCCATCAATTACAACTAAAAATTAAACGTGAGTGTGTTTGGGCACATTTCATTATTGTTTGATTATTAAATTCCACCAGCGTTTCATCATTTACTAGGAAAATGAAAGGAGAGGGATGGTCCAACCTCTAGGAAACTCTAAACAAAGAAGAGCAGAGACACAGGAAGCAAACGGCACCTTCATTTCACATGACATAAATGCGTGGAAAGAATGAAACACAGGATTTAACATGGGCATAAATACGTGGAGAAAATTAAAATATGTTGCTGGATATATTTTGAATGTATCGTATTTAATTCACGTTTAAGGTGACAGTCGTTTCTTTTGTTTTTATACAACCCTTTCCTGTCTTTATAAGGGGAGGAGGAATAAAGGGAGATAAGAGTGAAACTGAAACTAAACTAGCCGTGGACTCCTCTGAGTTAAACACAGACTTTCCACAAAACCCCACACTCTGCTCCTGGTACACTCCCCACAACACAGAACGCAGACTGGACACTCGAGCGCCACTGTCCCAGCAGCAGAACCGCGGAAAGAAGTCCACGGACAGCTGAGCGGACAGAATGAGGTCATCCGGTCAGCACAGTGCTGCTCAGCATTGAAAGGGAAAGAATGTGACACCAGCTACCTGGCAGGGTCGCTGAGATCCCTCGGCAGTGGAAGAAAACAGAGAAAGTCCCACCCTGTGTGATTTCATTCATTTGAGAAACCCCAGGCAAATTCCCAGGGACAGAAAGTAGAGGAGCAGAAACCAGGCTCCGGGCTTCCTCTGGGTGGAACTGGGCAGACGTGGGGGCCACATAGTTCTGTGAATGTGCCAGAATCCACCCAACTGTCCACTCTAAAGGCTTTATGTCACGTGAATTTCATCCCAATGAAATTACGAAGAAACCACCGTTGGGGGGCCCTGATGCGGGCAGGGCTGTTGTAAACTAAATAGCTCCAAAGTAGCAAGGCCAGAGTCCCTGCCCGCGGGAGGCAGGAGGGAAGCTGATGCTGACCGAGGGCCCGTCCCCCTCGAAGGGCGAGGCCAGGCCGCCATTGCAGAGAGCTGGGCCTCAACACCCCAGGTGTCCTGCTGAGTGGAGCAGGGCCCCTATGGGGGCTGCAGACAGTGGGGGCCCAGCTTTGGGCTTTGCTTGTGGGGCAGCAGCAAGATGCCTTAATTCAGAGCTGAGCGTTTGGGCGGGAGCTGTCCCCAAGCCCGGCTACCCGGCAGCTGCCACATCTGATTAGACTGTGATGCATTGAGCCTGCCGTGCCGCTGGGCCTGTTAGCGCTGCTGATGGGGAAACCAGTGATCCGGAAAGAACGGGCAGCCGGGCTCACTACCCAGCAGGCAGGGCCAAACTGCCTGCATCTTTGTCGGGTGAATATTCTGTTAAAATTAGCAATCAAGGTCCAAAAATACAGCCTGTCCTCCCACCCCATCTGTCCCACCCCTAGGATTTTGTGTTGTCTTCACGATTAGAGGAGCCGCTGTCCTTAATGAGATGGAAGCCTTAGGCACCCGTATCTGGCTTCTCACTTAACATTTTACCAGCTGTGAGTCACGCAGAGAGCAGGAGCAGCATCAGCACACTCTGCTCAGTGGAGGTGGCAGGCCCTGAGGACCCGGGCACCTCATGCAGCCCAGGACCCTGTCCCCAGCCGAGAACTGCCCCAGTCACTGGCTGCCACCCCCCTTCAGAAAGCTGCAGCCTGCTGGGCTGTGATAAACAGGGCCAGATGGGTGGCAGATAGGACAAGGCTGTCCCCAGGGCCCAGGCAGGGAAGCCTCTGGACACAGGGGCAGGGCTGGCAGCCTGGCAGAGCATAGAGGCCCAGTTAATCCCCAAACCTGGCCAGGGGGCCTGCAGAGAGGCATGGGAGAGAGGAAGACGGCAGAGCAGGCTGGTGACATGCAGGCTTCCCACGCCAGCTGTACTGCCTGGTGGTCAATAACACTGAGCTGATGCTTTCCGAGCAATGCTCAGGCAGCCACAGATGGAACGAAGTGAGCGCTGTGGGGCCAGTGGCATTCCTGTGTCCGTCCTGGGCTGCCCTCAGTCCTGGGATGCTGAAGGGAACCCCCTAGGGTGACCCATACTCAAGGTATCTGCCACATGAGCATCTCCTGAGGCACTGGCCGTGCAGACCTGAGCGAGCTCCCACACACCCTGGGGGGGACCCGTGTGTCTGTGGCCCATGGCTCTGGGTACTAAGGGGACAGCCAGCCAGAACATGCCCTTCAGGGACCAGATGGCACAGAGCCCTGGGGTGGGGAGAGAGCTTGGTGCTCATGGCCATGTGGACAGAGGAATCTCAGAAGGGTGGGTGTAGGGAGGGAGAGCACAGGGTGTGGGGAGGGCACAGGGAGGCAGAGTGGAGGGAGGGAGAGCGGAGGGAGGGGGAGTGCAGGGAGGGAGAGTGCAGAGAGGGAGGGTGGAGGGAGGGAGAGTGCAGGGAGGGAGAGTGGAGGGAGGGAGAATGCAGGGAGGGTGAGTGGAGGG
>CAUYON010187111.1:0-41605 GCA_963573935.1 Arctocebus calabarensis
ACACCTATAGTGCCAGCTACTTGGGAGGCAGAAACAGGAGAATTGCTTGAGCCCAGGAATTGGAGGTTGCTGTGAGCTGTGATGCCACAGCATTCTACCCAGGGTGACAGTTTGAGGCTCTGTCTCAAAAAAAAAAAAAAATCTAAAATATTTAAGAAATTCATATACCCAAATAAATGACCTGATAAAAATAGGAAAAGAACCTGAACAGATAATCATATATCCAACAAGATATCCAAATGGTCAATTAGGTGCTCATAGTCATTAAACTTAAGGAAAATGCAAATCAAAACCACAATGAGGTTATTACCTCACACTTGTTGGAGGGGCTATTATGAAAAAGACAAGAGATAAACTTCGGCAAAGATGTGGAGAAAAGGGAACACTTGTACCCTGTTGACGGGAATGTAAATTGGCACAGCCTCTATGGGCAGCAGTGTGGAAGTTTCTCAAGACATTAAAAATAAAATGACTGGATGATCCAACAATCCAGGGTAGAAATCCAAAGGAAACACAACCAGTGTCCCAAAGATAAGCCTGCAGCCCCATGTTCATTGCACCACTATTGACAACAGCCACGTCAAGGAAACAACTCAAGTGTCCTTCAAACAATGAATGGATAAATAACTGTGACAGGGATATGTGTGTGCGTGTGCACACTCACGCACCTGGGTGTGTCTGGGTGTAAATTGAAGCCATATTATGAAGACTTCAGAGGGATCCTGCCATTTGTTTAAGCAGGGATGAACCTGGAGAATGTAATGCTTTCTGAAATAAGTCAGACAGAGAAAAACAAATAATTTATGTCATCACCTATATGTGGATTTTAATAACTAAAATAAAATAAAAAGTCAAACCCATTCGGTTGACTGGGACTTAAAGGTAGGGGAATGGGAGATGTTGGTCAAAAGAATACAGATTTTTGGATGGCGCCTGTGGCTCAGTGTGTAGGGCTTCTGCCCCATATACAGAGGGTGGCAGGTTCAAACTTGGCCCCGGCCAAACTGCAACAAAAAATAGCCCGGCTTTGTGGCGGGCACCTGTAATTCCAACTACTCTGGAGGCTGAGGCAAGAGAATCGCCTAAATCCAGGATTTGGAGGTTGCTATGAGCTGTGTGACCCCACGGCTCTCTACCGAGGGCAATAAAGTGAGACTCTGTCTCTACAAAAAAAAAAAAGAATACAAATTTTCAGTTATAAGCAGAGAAACTTCTGAGGATCTAATGTGCAGCCTGATGACTGTAGTTAATAATACCGTATTGTATATTACACACTTGAAATTTTCTGAGAATAGATTTTAAATGTTCTTGTAAAAAAAAAAAAATGAGAAATGTGTTCTTAGGTGATTTCATTGTGCGAACATCCTGGAGCGTGCTGACTGGAGCGTGGATGGTACGGCCTGGACTTTAAACTCCGGCCCCGTGGAACAGCCTATGTTCCCAGGTCACAAACCTGTACAGTATGTTACTGCTCTGAATGCTCTAGGCAGTTGTAACCCAGTGGTAAGTCTACACAGAAAAGGCACAAGAACAGTGTAGTATAAAAGATAACAAAAGCAGCACCTTAGAAGGGCACTTCCGGCGAACGGACTGCGCAGGACCGGAGAGGCCCCGGGCGAGCTGGTGAGTGAGCGGGGAACGGGTGGAAGCTCTCGTACCTCAGTGGACACCATGGCTGACTTGACCAACTCTGTCCACTTAAACTACACTACGTGTATTTGTAAAAACTTCTTCAATAGTAAATCAACCGTAGTTTGCAGTAACTTTTTTACTTTATAAACTTTTAAATTCTTTTAACTTCTGGATTCTTTTGTAATAACATTTCACTTAAAACACAAATACATTGTACAGCTGTACAAAAATACTTTCTCTATATTTCTTATTCTATAAACATTTTTCTATTTTTCAAATTTTAATTTTTTTTTACTTTTGAAACTTTTTATTAAAAACTTAGACACAAACATGTTAGCCCAGAGCTACCCAGGGCAGGAGCATCAAAATGTCACTATGCAATGGGGATTTTTCAGGCCCCTCCCAATCGGAGGGGATCCTAATTGCCTATCTGGCTCAGCATTGACCAAAATAGCATTATGAGGTACATGACTGTATGTAGGAGATGGGAGTGTTAATGTATACATACATGGAATCATCACATTGTACACTTTAAATATACACAATTTTATTTGTCAGTTATATCTCAATAAAACTTAAAAGGAAGCAAAAGGAAAAAATTTAGAAATAAAAAAATGAAATCGCTTTTAAATTAACATTTTTACATTAAAAGTTAAAAGATCATATTTAATGAATGAAATAAAGGTTAAACTTTGAGAGAATAAAGTATATAAATCTAAGCCAAACTAAATAAAGATACAATTTTCCATGAAAAGAGAAATTACTAAGTCCATAAAAAGACTTTATAGGTGTGTGTGGTAGCTTTATTCATATTAGCTGAAAACCAGAAATGGTCCATGTGCCCATCAACAGAAGAATGGACAAACTGTAGTATATTTATACAATAAAATAGCTAGGAGTTTTTTGTAAATTAAGTAGTGATATATGTAACAGGAATGAATCTTGAAATTTTTTTGCTGAGTTCAAGAGAATCGTGAAAGATTACATATGTATAATTCCATTTATATAAAAACAAGCAAAACTAAACTGTGGTGGAAAAAAATCAGAATAGTGGTCGCCTCCCGGGGGAAGGGAAAGAATGACCCCCAAGAGACACAAAGTGGCTTTTCTAGAATGATGGTAATGTTATTTTATCTTAATAAGATACGAGATTGGTCATTGAATGATACAATTAAGATGTATGCATTTTACTGTATGTAAATGTTGTATCGGTAGAGAAAAATAATCTCACCTTCTTTAGTAAAATATATGCTGATTTGCTTGGGGAAAAACATACGGACGTGTGTAACTTATTTTGAAATTTGTAAAAATAACAAAGTATGCATAGAAGGATAAACATATGGATTTACAGGTGATAACACAACTTTAAAAAAAGTTAATTGTTGACTCCAGTCGCAGATGTATGGGTATTCCAATACAATTCTTTCTACTTTTGCATGTGTTTAAAAGTTTTCACAAGAAAATTCTGGGGGGGAAAAAAACATAGTAAAACGTGAAAAATGCCACAATTCATATTATCAAGTCATAGTAACCCTGATAATGAACTCTGGCAGTAATACACCTGCATGCCTATACACATACACAAATAAGCCCACACACGCCAAAAAAGATCTACCGACCAGCTGGGCTGGTGGCTCACTCCTGTAATCCTAGCACTGTGGAAGGTGGAAGCGAATGGATAGCTTGAACTCTCAGGTTCGAGACTAGCCTGAGCAAAAAGCAAGACCTCATCTCTACTAAAAATAGAAAAAACTGAGGCAAGAGGATCTCTTGAGCCCAAGAGTTGGAGGTTGCTGTGAACTATGACACAACAGCACTCTACCAGGGTGACAGCTTGAGAACTTGTCTCAAAAAAAGAAAAAAATATCTATGGACCAGCCTTACTTGTGAGTAAATTTTTTTAATCTTAAAGAAAGTACTAGAAACTCTAGAAGCTTTAAAGCAGAAAAACAACATACAATGACAAATAGATTTTGGCATAGAAATATATGTTTATTTAAATTATAGTAATCTATTAGTGTACTACATTACATCTATGAACTAAAGACACATCATAGGATGATCTCAATGGACCTTGAAATGTCTCTAAATAAATTTAGATCTATTCCTAGTTGAAAACAAAAATTTTTAGTATGTTAGGAATAGACACATATACCTTGAACATGTTAATTAATCTGTGCCATGTCAAGGGAATTATTTTTGGAAATTTATCATATAATTATCAAGTTTATATCAGAGAAATAATAAGAAAGTGGCTTTTTAAAAAAAATTAAAAGTAATGTGACACACTAAAAAAAAAAAATTGCCTGGTGAATGACTTAGGAGTTAATTATAATTAGACCTGGGGTTCTTAAACAATGTAAATATGAATATTACAATCTTATTTGAATCCTAACTCTGATTCAGTTGATCTTGGATGGACCCTAAGACTCTACATTTCTAACAAAGTCCCAAATGATTCTAATACTATTGTTCTCTGGGTCACACTTTGTATAGCAAGACATTATATGGTAAAGATAGTGTTTTAAATAAGTGGGAAATGAATAATTGTTCAGAATGTATAATTGACATTTGACCAATCAATCCATATTGGGATATCTGATTAATCATTCATAAATAAAATGAAATTGTTATCTCATGTGATATACTAAAATAACTATCGAGTACAGTAAAATTAATTTTAAAATAAGCAAACCTCGTTTCATGATGAATATTTATGTAGTTTGGGTATGGAGGCCTTTCTAAGATCAGGCTTTAAGATAAAAACCATAAAGGGAAGAGATTAAAAATTTGATTATTTAAAAAAAATTAAATTTCTATATGGCAAAAAATACTTAAAATATTAAGTTAAATGAAAAATTATAAACATATTTGCAACATACTTAACCTAAAGTGTAATGTATTTAACATATAAAGTTCTCTTACCAAGGAATACGGTAGGAATTCATTGAACAGTAGAAAAAATATAAGTAAAAAAATACACTGGAATTAATTCATAGCATACATTTTAATGACCATACACAAAAGGGATGTTTTTAATGTACTATTAACTAAGAACTGTTTTATTTTATAATGGTATGTTTAACTGATATGTTTAAATTACTAATGCCAGTAATTTAAAATATAAAGGATTTTTCTTATCAAGTCAGCAATAATATAAAAATAGTTTTGAAAAGAGTACAGAGAGACTGAGTGTGGTGGTTCATACCTATAATCCTAGCACTCTGGGAGGCAGAGGCAGGGTGATTGCCCTGAGCTCACAGATTCCAGACCAGCCTAAACCAGAGTGAGACCCCATCTCCAAAAATAGCTGGGCCTTTTGGCGGGCTTCTGTAGTCCCAGCTACTTGGGAGGCTGAGCCAAGAGAATCACTTAAGCCCAGGAGTTTGAGGTTGCTGTGTGCTGTGATGCCAAGGGCAACAAAGTAAGACTCTGTGTCAAAAAAAAAAAAAAAAGAAAAAGAAAAGAAAATGAAAAGAGTACAGAAAAATTGATATTCTCATAATTGGCATAACAATTCTTTGGCCAAACTAATAAACATAAAAAGACTTAAAATTAAAATTAACTTAAAATTAATCAGCCCAGTGTGATTAGTAGTTCTACTTCTTTAAATTTAACTTAAAGTAATCTTCAAGCAAAAAAAAAAAAAAAAAAAGAAAAAAATTCATCAAAGTTAAGTTGGGTGGTGCCTGTGGCTCAGTGAGTAGGGTGCTGATCCCATATACCAAGGGTGGTGAGTTCAAACCCAGCCCTGGCCAAACTGCAACAACAACAACAAAAAGAATAAATAAATAAAAATAAATAAACTTGACAAAAAAAAAATCATCAAAGTTGCATGTAAATGTTTGTTTCTGTGCCCTGCAATATACAGGGTGTCCATAAAGTTCGTGTGCAATAAATTTGTTTTACAATGGTGTGTTTAACTGCAACTAAAGCCAAGTCTGTGTAATAAATAATAAATTGCACATGAATTTTATGGACACCTTTATTAATAATTTATTGTGCCAGATATATATGTACGTACTATAGTCACAATATACAGAGATGACACCAATAGATGTGCTCCATGTATCAGTTAGGGTTTTTTGGTTGTAAGCACAAAACCCAGCTTTGGCTCGGGTCCAGACAAAGGAGTCCAGGAAGCAGGATAAGAAATGAGCCTGCAGGCAGACAGGGAATTCCTCAGCCATCCTCCCTGTCTTATCTATTGAGACAAATGAAAGCCAAATGTTTTATGTCCTCCAGCCCCATCCCTCCTATCTTTCTATAATTTTATTCAAGATCCAAAGTCGTGGGCAAAATGAGACTTCATTGTTCTATCTTGGGTCACCTGCCAGTTACTTGGTAGAGGAAGTAAAAGGCTTCTTGATTAACAATTCCAAAGACTACACACAGTGGTAAGGTGGTACTGAAACAGGGGAATTAGGAGTTATTAGGAAAGAAATCAATGTTGAATAAATCCAAATAATACAAAATATCAATTATTTACAGTTTTACCTCCAATATGTAAATCATTAAGGTATATACACTATGTATGTGTGCTATACATAGAAGAAAAAATACTACAATATAATGCCATAATGTTATAGTAGTGCCATTTATGTATTGAATTATATTTGAATTTTATTTTATTCTTGGTCCTTTTCTGTGTTGTTAAATTTTTAACAATGAGAACTTATTGCTTTTGGATTAAGATATAAAACAATAAATTTGTACACATTTTGTAACACACAACCTGATTTACTTTCTATGGATTTTTGAACTTCGTGTATTAAATAACCAGAACTATTACTTCAAGAACTATATTCCTATTCCAAATATTAGTATGTATTGAAATATAGTGAAACACATGAAGTACATGAAGTACATGAAGTCCCTAAAACAGTCTCATCTTGATCCTGCAGAATGCATCTTAAAAAGAGACTCATGGAGAGGGCATGTGGTGCTGAAGAAATTGTTTCAGTTTTATGCAAGAGCAGAATTGGGTATCACTCTCCAACAGACAACAGGTCCAACTTGTAACAATGAATTCTACAGAGAGATGATCTGTCTGCTACTGTGTTTTACAGAGCACTCTGACCATCATGGCCAAGATTTCAAACTGCCACATAACATATCATAAAATTCTTGGAACACCTCCATTTTACATGAATGTGATTTATTTTTTACTATATTAGGATGCTGAATTCCAAACCAACTTGTTTGTAACACAACCCCATGCTTAGAGTAATTAGGATCAAAATCAAACACAGGGCACATGTGATAACAGTTGCTGTTCCCTGATAAGGGCCCTGCTTTAAGCTCAAGTTCTAAGCAGTCATAGTAGGTAATAATGGAGGTAATAATAGCAGTGGGATAGGTGAGCAGAATTCTCAAAATTTTCACAAGAGCAAACACTGCTATTTTTCCATTATTGACAGAATAATGAATATATTTTAAGTGTAAATTATTATATTTCACAAAATGTTTCTTTTCTCAAATTCCAGTATCCTGAGCAAACATAATTATTACTCATGTAAAAAAAAAGACTGAGTTTCAATTCCCAAAGATTAGGTTCAATATGAATACTATTACCAATATAAAATGCTCTCTTTCCATGATTGTACCAAGTGGAAACTTCCAACTAAAGAGTAAAGAACACTTAAAAGCCAATGCCATTTATCTACCTTCTGGAAAGTTCAAGAATAAAGATGAAATAGTTAATCATCAGCTTTAAAGTGGCCATAGGCAATGAAATATCTTGTTACTTATATTATGAAAAGTGGTTTCATTGTCTTTCAGATGGAATTGTATGTTATGTGGGTTTTAGGCAGAATTTAGTAAATGTCATTGTATTAGTCTTAATTGTTAATGTAATATCTAAAATTATTTAGCAATAACCAAAGCACTTCCAAGACTTATTTAGGTAGATGTCTCAACGAAACGCAGAATAAAGAGAAGACATCAGGTTTCAGGCACAGACTATAAGTAAATATACTAATAAATATAAATTATCCCTGTGAAATTTTGGAGGAGATGATATTAATTAAAAGCCATTAAAAGTTTTCAGAAATTTAATTTTGAGTGAGGTTTTGACAGAAAAATGGGAGATATTATGGAAAAGTTAAGGTTGAATTTAATTTAAATGTTATTTTTTGTTACATAATGGTATGTTAAACATCTACTAAAGCCAGTCTACATAATACAAGTCAAAAATTTAGTGACTGATGAAGAAAAAGAAAATTGAATTTTTTATGTGAGTATATTTGTAATGATTACTTTAAACCAGCTTTTATTCTGAGTTTTTCTAAACTGAGTATTTCAAACCAAGTCTTTACATTGCTAGCACATGTGAACAATAGATTTGCACTTATCAAATATCTAAACCTAAAAAAATAAGACTTCCTTTAAAGCAAATGTATTTTTGCTTACAATGCAAAGGTGTATTAAATAAATTCAAATTTATTTTACCTACTCCTATTTACTCTAATAAATACTGATTGATTTGTCCTATATTGACAGGCTAGCTTAGCCTATAATTATAGTAAAAATAAACACCGTAGAACCAATCAGAAAGTCAAATGAATCAAACTATGAGATCTTCATAGCATTTTTCTAAAAATTTACTTTTTCAATGACAGGTAAAAAAAACAACTTCTCTCATTTTATAAATTGATACAATCTCAATGCATTAATTTGTTATTAGTTACATGAAGTAAAGTCAGCTGTAATGAGCATTTGCCAAATTCTACACTGATATCTAAAAAATAAGCAAGATTCAGGGGCTATGTATTTCTACTACAGATAAAAGGATTCTAAGCTTTTTCACTCTTATCTAGTTTCTTTTGCTTGCCTATATGCCAAAGATGTGATATTAAGATTTTGTTAGATATTTGATTGCTTTGTTGGAAATAATCTTCAATCGCCACAAGAGATGACCCCAGATATATCTTTTCCAGACCATTGTGTTCAGGATTTTCAGCTAGTTCAGATTATCAGCTCCAAAGGTTAGACTGTCAGGAATGGAAGGGAGGATTTTTACTCTTTATTCTGAAACTGTAAGTAAAATCTCTGGCCGGGTTATGTCCGGTTCAATAGTCTTACAGGGCCCATAAGAAAAAATCCAGCTTGTTTGATTTAGTAAAAGGCAATGCTCTCTCTACAGCCATTCTGTGTTATTGTTTATTGATTTGATGGGTGATGATGTTCATGTGCCTCTTTCACTTCAATGACAATTGATGTTAACAGCACGTTACATAGCACAGCGTATCTGCTGAATATCGTGGAATTCCAAATTGGGATTTGTGAAATTGTAAGTTATTAGTTTTTTTTTTGGCTTTAATAATCTTAATTTTTGTTAAAAACAAAGAAGGCCCTGTTTTAAAATTTGGCATACAAGTGCAACATTTGGACAACCACCCTTTGGAGAGCCTCCTTTCTGGAATAAAGACAGGATTAGCATGGTGGGGTTAAAAGGTCAGAACAGAAGGTCATCCTTTTTTTGTCAATATTCAAATGGAAAGCTGATTTGAACAGAAGGATACAGCCTGATGGACCAATGAACTCAGTCATTATTTTGCCAATAATATGTTCGAAGTAGAAGCTGATCTGTTTGAAAACTTGAACACCTTCTTTTTTCTAACATTTTCTAGGGTTATAAAGAGGCTACATTACTCCATTCATAAGGAATTTAAATAGTATTATCACAAACCATGCCCAATTAGAAGTGACTGCAGAACTGATGTTTTATACCCCACTTTTCCTAAGGTAAAAGTGCCAATGTGAACTGATGTGCCAATGTGCCATGAGAACTATTTGAAAGTTGAAACCTCAATTCTAATCAGATTAAAATTCACATTCAATCATGCACATCTTGTTATCGTCAAATGAAAAGCCAACAATCTACACAGCATTTACATAAATGACAATGATGACCATTAATTCCCTACAGTCAAGGCTTCCATTTTCACCTCCTTTTTTTCACTATTATTTCTCCCATTGCTGAAATCAGGGCCCAGGTGGGGAGCCACGCACTCAGTCTTCACTGTAGACATTTTCTCACAGACACAGGTTAAAACAAAAGTTCAGAGAGCTGACCTGTCTGGCCCAGCCTGAAAATCCTGTACCTTTCATCTCTCCAGGACGCTATCAGACCCCAAGAACCCAGGAGGCCCTGAAGTAGCTCACCCAGCTTCTCCTCCTGCATCCCACCTGCTCCCCCTCCCACTCTAACCACTGCAAAGAATTCCTTGTGTCCTGGATGCCTTGAAGCAGCTAAATATCTGGACCATTAGGGTGCTCCTTTATTCCTTCAGGTAAAAAGCAAACTCTACTTATTAACTATAATGTGGGTAGTAATATTAGATGATGGAAACATGTCATCACGACCAGCAAATTGAATAAATCAGATGCATCCTCAGAAACAATCTTCTTCTGGTTTGTCTTTTTAGTTAGAAGGAAGGTCTGAAAATATCTCCTGTCTGAACGTTAAGGAAAAAATAATATCCCATAAACAAATTAGAGATTATGAACTAAAAATAACACTAGGGGTCACTTATAGCATCTCACACCTATAATTCCAGCACTTTGGGAGGCCCAGGCAGGAGGATTCCTGGAGCCCAGGAGTTCGAGACCAGCCTGGGCAACATGGAAAGACTTTATCTCTACAAAGAAATTTAAAAAAAAATTACACATGGTGGCACACACCCATGCTACTCCAGAGATGAGGCAGAAGGATCTCTTGCACTTAGGAATTTGGGGCTACAGTGAGCTATGACTGGGCCACCACACTCCAGCCTGGGCAACAGAGAAAGATTTTGTCTCCAGAAAAAAAATAAATAGCACTATAAAAACTAAGGACAACTTTTTGAGATCTGAACCTCTTTCATGGAGAAAGGAAGACAGTAAGACAAATCCCAGAAGGAGGGTGATTAAACCAGAAAAACCCATGGCATTAAGGACAGCATCTCTGAAAAATTTTAAATTAAATATTCTCATTTAATATCAACCATAGATAGAAAGACCAGAGAAATCAAGTATTATATATTTCATTCATTTCAATGAAAAGATTATTTCTGATCATGTTTTTAAAAAGCCATTGAATATTAACTTACTTAAAATAGTTGCTTGTGTTAGGCATACCATTTTGTGCAAATTTCAAATTATTCTACAATTTTGCCAAAAGTACTTAACAGAACTTTATTCAGTTTTCAGTTCAACAAGTGTTTATGAAATACCTACTGAATGCCTAGTCGAAACAAAGTGATAAATGGTAGAGTGCTATATGTAATGTGGAGAGAGAAGGAAAAAATGTGATTAAATCTGTCCTACTAAAGTGAAGGAAGCTAACAGAGGACATGCTATATGGAATCATTCTTTCATTCAGCAAATATTTACTGAGCACACCCCAAACCCAGGAGAATACCAGTAAATGCAGAAGATAATGATTGTGGGTAATGCAGGCAAAAATATTTAAATATTTGCCCTCGTGGTATGTGGTATGGGTACCCTAGTGATTAAGACAGAAATTAATCAAGATAAATTATATATATATATATATCATAAGAAGTGAAAATAAAAGATGAAGCAGAGGTCACTATATACAAAAATCAACTCAAAATCAATTAAAAACTTAAACATAAGCTCTAAAACTATAAAACTACTGACCAAAGATAGGGCAAATATTTCCACACATTGGTCTAAGCAAAGATTTTATGACTATGACATCAAAAACACAGGCAACAAAAACAAAATTAGACAAATTGAACTACATTAAACTGAAAAGCTTCTGCATGGGTAGGGAAATGATTGACAAAATGTATAGACAACCTATAGAATGGGAGAAAACATATGCAAACTATTGATATGATAAAAGACTAATTTCCAGAATATATAAGGAATTCAAACAATTCAACAACAAAAGAATAATAATAATAATTTGATTAAAAGTAAAGGATATAAATAGAAATTTCTCAAAAGAAGACATAAATGGCCAATAAATATTTGAAAAAAATGCCTAACAACACTAATTAAATTAGGGGAAAGCAAATTAAAATCACAATGAGATATCTTACCTAAATTAGAATGGCTACTATAAAAAGATTAAAAAAATAAGTGCTGAGATTCATACACTATTGGTGGGAATGTAAATTTGTACAGCCATTATGGGAAATAATGTGGAGTTTTCTCAAAAATACTAAAAATAATACTACCATATAATCCATTAATCCCACTACTGGATATTTATCCAAATAAAAGGAAATCAGTATCCAAAGGGATAATTCCATGTTTTCAGCACTATTCCCAATAGCCAAGATAGAGAATCAAATGTCCACCAACAGATGAATGAATAAGGAAATTGTGATGTACATACACAATAGAATGTTATTGATTCAGTAAAAAAAAAGAATGAAATTCTGCCATTAGGACAATGTAGATGAGATAGAAGACATTAGGTTAAGCAAAGTAAGTCAGGTATAGAAGGATAAATATTACATATTCGTACTCATATATAGAAGGTACAAAAAAGCATTGAGTCCAGGGAAGTGGAGACTAGAATTGTGGGTATTAGAGGCTGGAAAGGGGAAGAAAGGAGGCTGGGGTGGAAGAGGGGAGAAGCTTAACTGATGATACAAAATTCATAGTTAGATGGGAGGAGTGACTCCTGGTGTTCTAGAGCACTATGGGTGAAATGATAGACTATAATTGATTTCCTATTCTCAAAAGCTAGAGGAGAGGGTTTGGGATGTTCACAGCTGAAGAAATGATGATGGTATGCTATTTACCCTGGTTTGATCATTACACACATACCCAAAAATCACCCTTTACCCTATAAACAAGTGTAATTATTACACACCAATTAAAAATAAAAGGAAAAAGAGATGAACCACAGAAGAAAATGAAATGTTAAAAGGAGTGACATTTTTGATAAGGTGTCCACGGATAATTTCTTTGAGATGATGACTTATGAGTAATGACCTGTTCGAGGAGAAGTTTCCAGAAAATGAGAATTTGGAAAAAAACATATTTGAGACAGAGAACGTGCAGTATCATGTACGCTTAGGGGGCAGCACGTTGTGGGACTGAGTATGTGTGTGTGTGCACGGGCCCCTGCAGTTGGAGGGCTCACGAGAAAGGTGAAAGAGAGGCTGGATTGGGACCAACGCGTGAGGACCCTTGTTCACCTCGCCAAGGAATTTGATCTCTAGCAGGACAACGAGGCCACATCATAAACTTTAAAGCATGGGGATGATAAGCTTTAAGAAAAGCTTAAAAAAAAAAAAAGGATGATAAGCTTTATGAATCTAGAGGGTTGGCTGAAGCAATGTCACTGCAGCATTGGGAGTGGCTGGCATTAAATGGTGCTTCTCTAAATAAACCAAGATCTCTCCAGTTTTCTTCCAAGCATCTTCACTGTCCTGGGTTAATTAAGCGGCACAATAACTGAAAATAACAACACTGCTTACGGGAACAAAGAGACTTTGAAGTGGTTTGCAAGTTAAAATTGTGCAAAATCGCACCCACATTCACTACACAAGTTAGTCCTTTATGTTAGCACATGGAAACCGCACCTGTGAAGGAATCAGTGACCCCCGCTGGCTTTTTTACAGAAAAATCAAGAAATTCAGAATACCACAAATTCTTGAGTACTACAGCCCTGACATGACATGTCTTATTCCTAAATACAAAAATATGAGTCTTCCACAAAACTAAATTCGTCGAAAAGGTCATCGAAAGTTTCTATACGTACAGAAAAATGCACATATACATACAGAGAAAAATTCCCTGCAGTTATCTTGGGAGATGAGGATTATAGAGAACGTTCACTTTGTATTTTATATGCATCTATGAAATACATTTTGTCTTTGGATTACATTTGAAATTATTTTAAAACAATAAATATAGCACACTTTTAAAATATCTTTTATAAAAAGTGGATCATACTTCACAAACCACTCGTTAACTTGTTTACAATGGGTTTTGTATCTTGTTCCATGGGTATCTTGTCCATACCCGTGTCTTTTAATTGTTACACAATGTGTGTATACAATGTTTTTTACCCTTTCCCTGTTGACAAGCAGATTTTACGGCTATTTCAAATAGTGCTGTCATGAACCTGATTACACAAATCTCTTTGTGCAACTGTGGGACGTTCACAGGGCTGTGGGATAGAAATACACATTGTTTTGGAGAGGTAGTACTGTGGGAAAAGTAGCATATTCACAATCCTTTTATGGTTTTAGTGATTTGGGGCACATATACAGAAGACTTTTTTTTCCTGAGAGCTCACAAAAGGTTGGAAATGCCAAAGAAGTCCTCTTAATGGAGTCTGTCTCCTTAGTAGGTGGTGTCCAATACCCTGAATTGCCTTCCCCAACATCCTTTCTGACTCACTGTTACCAGGCAGAAGCTAGAAAGTTAAAAAGTACATTTTTTCAGATTCGCTGGAGATTGGAACATTATTTAGGTTCCCTCATACTCTTGTGAGAATGTTTAGAAACTGAATCAAATATAGGAAAAAGCCAAGTTTGAGACATACGTTTTGCTGGCAAGGCTCAAGGCCGAGGTGGCAGCTATAGCAGTGACTTCCCAATGTGGTGGGTGGATTCCTGATTCAGCAGCTTCCGGGAGCAGCAGTGGCATATTTCTGGATCGTGGCAGAGTAGCCCAGGACTGAAGTCAGCAAATAATAGCAGCAGATTCCTAATTTGTCAGCTTCCCGAATCTGTGGTGGTGGTTTACCTGCTCAGTGCAAACGCAGAGTGTTTCCGGGAGCTACCAGTTGTTCCTGGGTGTTAAGAATAGAGCTAGTCCTGTATTCCTTCCAGTGCTTTTGTCAGTTCTCAATTCTTAATATAAAATGTCTTATTACTTGTATTATGTAGGGCAAGGGTTAGCAAACTTGTGATAAGGCAAAGCCAGCCCATTGCCTGTTTTTATATAGCCTTCGAGCTAAAAATGTTTTTACATTTTGGGGGGGGGGGGGGAAGGTTTACATTTTTAGAAAAAAATCAAAAGAATAATTTTTTGACATGTGAAAATTATATGAGATTCAAATTTCAGTGTCCATAAATAAAGTATTGGAACACATCACTTCAATACATTTGCATATTAGCTATGGCTGTTTTTGCACGACAACAGCAGAATTGAGGAATTGCAACAGAGACCATATGGCCCACAAAGCCTACAGTGTTTATTATCTATCTGGCCTTTTGTACAAAAAGTTTGCCAGCCCCTGATTGAGTGAATGCTCTTGGTTCAACTGAACACTGAGTAATATAGTTGCTTTGTATTAAGACACATAAGAACATGGTGCCATAGATTGTAAACCATACGTTGATTGTGCTTAAATTTAAATCACTGATACTTTTTCTATTTCTTACATCTAGTCTTGGTCAGATAATTTTCCACATTAGGGTAACAGCCCAGAAAGTTATAAAGGGTTTACTAAATATAGTGGCCATCAGCACTGTATGCCAACTATTTGTTTCTTCTCACGGGCTTGGAGCAAAATTATACTTCTGTGCCCCCTTGCTGTTAGATCTGACCATGTGACTTGCTTCAGCCAAAAATATTTGAGCAAAAGGAATACATGTCACTTCAAAGCCGAAGTAGAAGAGTCAGTGCATGACTTAACTATGTTCTCTTTTTCTCCTGTGACAGTTCTACACCAGCAACCTTGAGATGAGCTCAGGTCTCTCTCTGAGTAATTATGCTGCATCCCTCAACTCTCATGGATGTAGCATGAGTAAGAATTAACCTTCATTGCTCAAGAATAGGGTGCTGGCCCCATATACTTGAGGTGGCAGGTTCAAACCTGGCCCCAGCCAAAAATTGCAAAAAAAAAAAAAAAAAAGAATTAACCTTTGTTGTTTAAAGGGAGCAAGATTTGGGGGTGTTGTTACTGCAACATCCTGACTGATACCTAATCAGATAAATTGGGTTGATGTTTTTAAATAATTTAAGTCAGATATGCAAAATATAAAAGTGTTTTCTCTATTTCTATAAGATGAAATCCCATTCACACTGATAGCAGTGAAAAATATCAGAACTTGGCTAGTAATGAGTAACTTTCTTCTTTGTTGTTGTTTAAAAGTCTTTTTAAGTTAATTGAGTTTTTGTTGGGTAAATAAATATTCAGCACATCTAAAATTTAAGGCCCTACCAAGGATATCCCTTACCTTTAAGAGATGTATTTTTCTCTTCCTTACCAAGCTGGGATCTAACAGAAGAGGGATCCTTAAGATTTATGGGGATTCTAGGGGGGACTATAGGTACATTAACTGAGCTTACTCATGCTACATCCATGAGAGTTGAGGGATGCAGCATAATTACTCAGAGAGAGACCTGAGCTCATCTCAAGGTTGCTGGTGTAGAACTGTCACAGGAGAAAAAGAGAACACAGTTAAGTCCAGGGACTATAGGTACATTCACTCTTCCCCGACTGCTTTTGCAATGCGTCATCAGGTCTTTCTCCTGGGCAGCTGGCACTGATGGGACTAGCCTGTGGCTGGTGTTGATTAGATGCTCGGGCACGGTGCTGAGATTTGCTGCTGAAGCATATGGAGGGTCACTAAGTCCCCATGTGCTACAATCTTCTCATCCTAGCCCCAGGTTCTCTGTTTTTGTTGTTGTTGTTTGTTTGTTTGTTTGTTTTAGCTCCTCTTTATTTTCCTGTAGAACTGTCAGTGGCTTTCTTTCACCCCCTTCAATACCTGAAGAACTCAGGGAAGCTTTCCTCAAGTTCACTTTTCTTGGTTTGTTTCCTATTCTGTAGCCTGGTGCCATATTCAATGCAGACCCAAAAAGATAGCTTCTCTGAAAGACTTGCCATATTCCACAGGTATGTCTATATTCTACAATGTCTATATGAACATTTCTATGCCCTTTGTTTTTTGGATTTTAACCAGTGAGAGCACGAGAGTCCTCATGTCTTACTCCTGCAGTTACCTTTCTCTGGCTCTCACTTTCACCTTTATTTTCCAGACTCAGAAGGTAGAGTTTTTCTATGCTCCTTCTTCAGTCCTGGGATTTATTCTCCATTTCTTTTTTTTGCAGTTTTTGGCTGGGGCTGGGTTTGAACCCAACACCTCCAGCATATGGAGCCAGCATATGGAGTATGGGGCCCTACTCCTTTGAGCCATAGGCACCACCCCATTCTCCACTTCTTTTTTTTGTAAGTAAAAAAGATCTTTAATGATTACTATAAAAAACTCTATTCTCAGAAATATGAAAATGGAGCAATACCTAGAAGCATGCCACTAAACTCAACCAGAAAGAATTAGAAATTTTGAACAGACCCATATCAAGCACCGAAATAGCATCAACTATACAAAATCCCCCCTCCAAAAACAAACAAATGAACAAACCCTGGACCAAATGGTTTCACATCAGAATTCTACCAAAGCTTCAAAAAGGAACTATTACCTATATTACATAATCTATTTCAAAACATAGAAAAAGGAATCCTCCCCAACACATTGCAAAGCAATATATTGATGATCCCCAAACCAGGCAAGGATCCAACAAAGAAAGAAAACCATAGACCAATAACATTAATGAATATCAGTGCAAAAATATTCAATAAAATCCTAGCAAACAGAATATGATGACACATTCGAAAAGTTATACCCCATGATGAAGTTGGTTTTTATTTTAGGGTTACAAGGTGGGTTCAACATATATAGATCCATAAGTATAATTCACCACAAAAATAAAATCAAACACAAAGACTATATGATTTTCTCAATTGATGCATAAAAGGCATCCTTTCATGATTTGAACACTTAAAAAATAGGCTTAGATGGAACATTTCTTAAATTGCTAGCATTCTCCACTTCTTCATGGCAATATTAGATGAAAGGCCACAGGGAATGAAGATAGCTACTAGGAAGACAATACATATTTTATAAGATATTTAAAGAATATTATCCTTACTATTCTTAATAGTTGCAATTGTTAAAAAAAAAAAAGAATCACTAGTCCTATGTATAATTAAATATAAAGTGAATTATCTTTTCAAAATTACGCCTTAGAAACAGTAAAGTCATCTTATGGAATCTTTTATATTGAGTAGTATGCTCTCATTTTAACAACATAATTCCATTTGGGAAATATACATTTACTCAAAATACTGACATGATTAAATTTTTAAAAAGAGGCAAATAAATTGATATGAACATATAGTTAATAATTATTCCTGGAGTATGCCTTGATAATCACAAGTTTTGGATACAAACACGCCTTTTATATAACACTTTAAAATGCAAAAATGTAATGACTAAGTTATCAAAACAATGACTATCAAATGAATATTTGTGCCTTGGGATAAATTTCCAGTGACTACTGTATGTGCAAATTGTAAAAGAGCTTTATCTCCCACACCTTATATGGAAGGAAAAGTTATAAGTTCTCAGATTTAGATGGCTCAAATGTATTCCAATTATAGAAAAGATACTGAGGTCTAAAGGATATCCTTTGGAAAATACTTATTATTATATTCAGGCATTTTAAAGTAGTCACATAAGTGATGAATTTGAAAGCATCAAAAACAGTGACATTTGTTCATTCCTGTGTTATTTAAAGTAATATGTGATTTGACAATCATCTGTAGCAAAATACAGACTCTCCTTGACTTACAATAAGGCTATGTACCTGTGTGCCCACTGTAAGTTGAAACTATTGTAAATCAAAAATGAATTTAATGCACTTAAACCTACCAAACATGACAGCTTAGCCTAGCCTACCTTCAACATCCTCAGAACACTTCCATGACCCTACAGTTGGGGAAAATCGTCCAACACAGAGCCTATTTTATAATAACGTGTTGATTATCTCAGGTACAGAGTCATCTGCCAAGGTGGAAAAAGATGAAAATTCAAAACTTAAAGTACAGTATATATTGAATGCCTACCACTGTCACATCACCACAAAGTTGGAAAATTATAAGTCAAACAATCCTACATTAGGTACCATGTCTAATCATAAGTCAGGAAACTTTGTAAGTCGGAGACTCACCTGTAATTAAATTTTACTAATAGATCTTACAACTACACCCTAAAACTACATATATTCAGTTTAGCAAACAAAAACAAAACAAAACAAACAAAAGCCTCCTCTTAGATTCTTCTCTTTGGAAAATAGGGGATCATTTTATATTCAAGTTTGCATCATATTCAATAAATGACACAATTTTAAGTCTCTCCAATCAGTATTCGTCTGTATGAATGTAGCTTCTGCTACTTAGGGATGGATACACTTTTATCAAAGTTACCAAATTCTTACTTGGAAGAGCTTTCTGTAGTTAACAAGTTTTGTTTGTTTCTTTTTTAAGTTTTGATAATTCCTATTTATTAAATTTCAGGCTAGCAGTTCTATCTTCTGTTAACAGCATCATTAGCAAGTATCACCTAAGGAAAAAATAGTTTTCCAATTTGGATACGCTGGAGGACAATGTTATTCCCCTCCTATTTGTTTGGAGACCACAAACTAAATCTCAGGCAATTCCAATTCACTGGGTCCCAACCCGTTTTTGCTGAACCTTCCTTTCATGAAATGACACAGTGACCTCTGCTCTTCAGAATTGATCCCACAGAGTAGCTTTTTTTAAAATGTCATTTTAGCAAAAACAAAGCATCTCTTTGAGAGAATATATGAAAGAAAAAGACAACAACAAAAATTGTGAAGAACATGAAAAGGCCCTATGGAAAGCAAGGAGGATTTGGTGAGAAACCAGCTTGCAGGATCTAAAAATGTGATTCCAAGTTTGGAACCACTTTCATTTTCCAGAAATGGCAAATTTCTGCTCAAAGAGGTCTTGCAAACTTTAAAAAACTGCATATTCTTAATTACCGATCTGAAATAAACCTAGAAGAAAACACGTATTTCCTAAATTCAGCAATACTTTTTAAAATCGTTCATCCCCACCATGCTTTCTACTTATTATAAGAACCTTCCCAGTGTTTTAAATTTGGGAATCGACAAAGGGATCTTATCTCTTCCTTTCCCAAGAAAGCCAAGGAGAAATATGTTCAGAGACTTGCTCAGGGTCACACAGCTACACCAGAGGCAGAAGGGCTGGGACGGGACAGGCCCGGGATTCTCCGAGCAGGGCTGCACCACCAGCGTTAGTTATGTTCAGTTATGTAACAAGTGTCCCAAGTTCTCATCTAGATTCAGCAACATCAGCAGGAAGGATGCCCAGTAACAACCCTCCTCTAGCATTCTAAGTCAGCAGGGCAAGGTGACAGTAATTTAACCTTAGCAATTTTTTCACTCTTCCTTTTAACCCAAAGGGTGAAGATATTATTCTAAGAAGCAGCTGCCCCGTGGCTAGCATGGCGCATTACACTCTAACAGCTGATGGTTTATTACAGTGGTTACTTTTCCAGGTCCAGTGAACGGGATTCCACCTGGTAATCATTTTGTGCAATGTCTTATATAGCAGAATTCAAATCGACTTTCTTTTTCTACCTTTTCCCTTTGTGCTGGTTCACACAGATGCTGAAAGCCATTTCTTTATACACGCTGAACGAAAGTCTCACCCTCTCTTCAGGGCAACAGCTACATCTTGGCACACGCTAAATAAAAGTTGCCTCAGCAAATTTTTAGTCATTTTGGACTTAGGGATTAAAAAGATCTGATCGTGTTTTATTGTGTTCTTTGTGATTCACAGCTAACTTCTGGAATTAGCAACATAGGAAAGAGAAAAAGAACTTGGCTCTAGAGCTTTTCATGTCTTTGGGGATAGGCTTGTGAATGTCTTGACTGACGTGTATCAACAAGCATAATGAAAACAAATTTTCGAGGTCTTATTCACATTATAAATCACTCTGCAAGAGTTCATAGGGTATGTTGATACTTGCTGGCACTGGAGGAGAATATTGAGTTACGTGAAGCATTTCCTAGCGATGTGTGAACTATGTAGTGAAAAATCATGACTAAACAAATGTGCTACCTGGGTCACTGTCAGAACAAACTGGGTTGATCCACCTGACTCTCCCTCAACTTCTACAAGGCTATGCTCTTCTGTGTCTTCTGCTTCTACAACAACATCTTTATTTCTCTTCTTGATTCCTCTTCCCCCCCAAAGACATAGGGTTCTCCACCATTCAAACTGCAGGGGCCTATCTGCTTTTTTCCTTGTGCTTTAACTCTCTTAAAGCTGCTACCTGTTTCCATGGCCATTACCTTCGCTGCCTTAATTTTAAACTTTCTAAGAAAATGTTCTGAAATAAAATTTTTTTAAAAAAAGAAATGTTAGGCATTTAGTCCAACTTTTTATTGGAATGATCTCTACATCTAAATGCTGTCTCCCAGGGAAGGGGGAAGCCGAAAAGGAGGGTAATTGGTGTGTTCCCACCCAATGGGCACAATGTAGGCGTATGGGGCACACGGCCTGGGTACAGGACACAAGGACGGCAGGGACTTTACCTGACAAAGGCAAACATTATAACCTAACCGTTTGTACCCTTATATTAATCTAAAATTTTAAAAAATAGTAATAAATAAAATTATCTGTTCTAGAACAATGTTCAAGTGGATATTTGTTTCCAGTACATATGACGGCAGCACGATTCAACACTACTAAAGATAATCACTGCTAGGCCAACCCACCTCACCGACTAACCAAACAACTTTTTCTTCTTGGCTTTCCACTAACTCACCTCCCTGGCAGAGCAGCCAAGACACTGTTGCCCCAGACTAATTGCTCCAAAGAGCACCCATTAGTCTCCTAAAACCCCCCAAAATAATCATCTGGTTCTCATAACGAGGACTATTCAGCCCAAAATATAGAACCTGCCAAATCAGTTCTTGTTCTGTCTTTGCAAACTTGTCTCGCACATGGACTCTGTACGAGACTCTCCTCTGAGTCTCCAATGTACTTTGAGCTTTCACACCTCACTCTGCCTTGATTCACTTGCCTTCCTGCCAGAAACTCCTTTTCTCTCATTGTTTCCCAATTTTTTTTAATAATTTTATTGAATCATAATTATGTACATTGGTGCAATCACAGGGCACGATTCATATACATTCAGAAATATTTTGATCGAACTGTTACAGATAGCCTTCATGGCATTTCCTTGATCACTATATAAAGACATTAATACTCTACCTTTAATAAGTTTCACCAGTGCCCTGCTAAGATGCACCGTAGGTGTGTTCCCACTAATTGCCCTCCCTCTACCCATCCTCCCCACCCCTCCCCTCCTGGTGCTCAGACCACATCCTTTGTCAGGACTTATCCATATCGTCCAATTCCACATGACTTCTCCTTCCTCTGCTCTCCCCTGGCTTTCTGGTCTGCACCACTTTCTAAGCACTGATTATTCATAGCCTTATATTGTTTGTTATAATTTCACTTATCTTCATATCATCTCCCCAATAATTCATATTCCTCCTCAGAGCCCAGGCTATCAAACAACTTATACATCTTCATATTTATGATTTTTCCACAATAAAAGCATCATTGATTTGTTAATATTCATTTTTATTACTATTAAACAATCAGTATTTAGAAAATGTATTCAGACCTTTATTGAATCATATATATACTGCCATGAATTAGTCAGATGAAATCTGAATACGAGCAGAGTTTTCAATTGTGTAAAGTAGAAATACAAAAATTTAATGCCTCGCGTAATGTAAAAAGTGACACACAAAAAAGGATAAGTAAGAAGATGAGACTACTATTTCACTAATTATAAGGCATACAAAGGAATTGAAAGGGAGAGGGATGAGAAAGATTTTTAAATGCTTCGATGGGCCTCAGGGGGGTTATTTGCTAAAATAACTGCAAAGATGACAAAGAGAAGGTATCATTTCCAGCAATCAACCCAAAGAAATGATAACAGTATGATACTGTGGAGGTAACTTCATATTTGTAGAACTAATAGATGTTTGCAAACGCAGCAAGGTGGAAATTTGCAAACTTGTACAAGTGCATAGAGGTAGGCGATTTAGTATTGCATATATTCTTTCCAATGCAATATGGGTTATGTGACTTCAAGTCTGTGTTTTCCCTGCCAATCTTGCTGACACCTCTTCTGGATTTACTAGCTCAAACATATGACTATAAATCCACCCCGTATTAGGTCATCAGCCTGTTTTACTGGCTCTATCTCTTTTGCAAAGTAAATAAAATGTGTGCTGTTACATTTTTTAACTGTTGCCATGGAAATTTCAGCTTCAATGTTACTAATGGCTTGTGCTTTTTAATTAACAGATCATTTGGTTTTTATAAATATGTGCCTGACCCTCTTAATATCATTTTAATTGATTTTGTTTAAATAGCTTTATTTCTAAAACTGTAATCAATATGATTCGTAGAAAAAGGGAGCAGACCAAACACACTGGATATAAGCCATTTTATAAGATGTCTTCCTGCTCAAGCAAATTATTTAGAAGACAGATGAACTTTCAGTTATTCCATTTAATTGTATTTTCCAGTATACTAAATTTATTTCAGTCTTTTGTGGCTATAAAGCAGTCTTGCCTAGATTGTACCAATGATTTCTCGAACATATGTTCAAGAATTACTTGTAAAATAAATGGTTCCTGTTAATGAAAACAAAACCTACTACTGCATGTGGTTTAAATCCCCAGCACGTGAAAAATAAATTATTATTAAAACTTACTTTTACAATAGGCCAGATTAGTTTTTATGTTAAGTACACTTGCCTTTAGAAAATGCTCGTTTCAGTAACCATGCTTGAGCACATATTAGAGAGAATATAAATAGAAGCTGTCAGGTCAGTGAAAATTTTTGGTTTTCTTCATTCCTTTGATTTATTTGGTTTCATGTGTTTTTCATTTCAATGGAAATTTATATTTGTGGAGGATTCTAGGAAAAAGTAACCATCAACTGCAAGTAATATGAGATACCAAGAAAAAAGCCACTACAAATGTCCCACAATTTGATCCTTATTTACCCTCCCCACAAAAAATTCTTCTAATAAGTTAAATTATTTATGTGTCAGTCAGTAATGTACAGGGAAGAGGAAGGAGCAGTTTGGAGGGACAGGGAAAAAGAGGTCTATTCTCATGGCTACAAGAATATATAGAGTATTGATTTGGGGTCAACTCCTCTGGTTAATGGGCATGTACTCATCTATTGAACACTGGCAGATGGGCCAAGTATTACAGATGGGCAATGGGAAGAATTGAGTATCACTTAAAGGGGTAAATGCAAATAAGGCTAATACATTTTGTAGGCTTAAAATGAATTTTGTTGAGTTTAGATATCCTTAAAAACCATTTGTCCGTCTAAAATAGGCCATCTTTACTGTTCAGTTTATCCAAAGATACAATTTTAAATGTCCTTATTTTTCAGTACTCTATCAGGTCATGGAAATTTTGTGTATGTAAAAAATCCTTCAGTGACTAAAGGAAATAAATGATTAAGCCATAAAAGAAGACGTGCATACTGCCAAGAAGCAGCCCCTCTGAAAAGGCTTCCCACTACATGATTCTAACTGTAGAACATTCTGGAAAAGGTAAATACTACAGAGACAGTGAAATGGTCAGTGATTATGGAGGGTTCCAGGGGAGGGAGGAAAGAGATGAGCAGGGGAGCCCAGAGGATATTTAGGGTAGTGAAATTATTCTATATGAAAGTCATGGCGATACAGGCTACATGTTTGTTAAATCATAGCACTGTACAACACAAAGGGTGAACCTTTGTATAAACTGTGGACTATAGTTAATGTAGTGATAATGATTTGTTAATTGTAACAAAGACACTACAGGAATGCAAGACAAGATGTTAATAACAGAGGAATCTGTTGAGGGTGGGAAGGGCGTATGGAATTCCACGTACTATTTGTTCAGTTATTCTGTAAATCTAACACTGTACTAAAGTCTATTAATTATTTTTTAAAAAGGCATTCTCATATGTTTAGTTCACACTATTTCTACTAAAATAAGAATCTGGGCCCTCCCCGCCCCCAGGAAAAATAGATTTTTTTCTCTTCCCAGATTAATTTTTTTTTTTTCAGTTTTCATCCTGAAAATTAGAAAACATTCTGGCATGTGTTTGTTTTTAACATTCACCCAAAATTTCAAAATGACATCTGCTCTTTTTTAATGGAAAATCATTACATTTTCTTAGTTAAATAAAAAAGTAGGAGGACAATGTATGCATCATTTTAGTGAACTATAAGTTGGCTTGAGTATCTAGAACAAGTAAGTAAATGGTTAAGATTATAAATTGGAAATCTTTCAAATTTACACCATCCCTAAAGTAATGGGGCTCTCACGGAAAGATTGAGTTCGTATAAATTATAGTTTTTTAAGTAAATGAGGTCAGAGAGAGAAAAAAGAAGTCTTTGAGAAAATGTGTGCTCAATATTTAAAGTCTCGGAGCCAGATGGCCATGAAGCAGAGTGAGACTCATTCACCTTTTGTCTTCTTTATGTTATGGCTCTGATTGTTCTTAACAATCCCAGATGTCCCTTGCGATAAACCTCTTTCTCTTCTCTTTCCTGACCTGACATCTTCTGTATTTTCTGGAAAAGTCTGTGGAATTGCCTTTCCCATATGGTAACTGGGATTAAGTCTTTAATAACGCATTTCCAAATGACCACAGCTCTTTACTCAAAGGCTATAAAGTATTTTTGTCTTTCCTAGACCATGCTTTAAAAGATCAGTTATACTGGCTTAATTCATAATCAGAAAATAATGAAATGAGGTCGCCCTATGATAAACTAGTGCTGTGGTTGGTATGATTTTACTTATAGCATTCCATCTCCAAAGTATTAAATGGGTATTTTAAATTCTTAATTTTTAACTCATTGTTAAACATTATCATACACATTGGACTTTCCAACGTGGTTTTGATTTCAAATAAAATATTCCCTTAACCACATAAAATGTCAGCAAGGCCCTCGAAGTTGCAGTATTCTGGCAAATAGTAATTAAATCACATAAGCTAGTAAATATTAAAGTGAAAACATTTAAATAAAAGAGCAAAAAGGATTTGGCACTACAAAGAGAGGGATGATGTAGATAAGATTTATAATATAATTAGTTAAATATAATTATGTCATTATGTAATTGTATATAGGTATGAAAGTAATTTTATACACGTATGTAAATATAAATGCATGTCTGTGATGCTTTATAAAATATTATGGCTATTGAAATCTTGAGACTATAAAGATGGTTTATAAACATTCCAGCAGGGCAGCAATACAAAGGGATTAATAGAGTGCCTGTCACAAGGTCACACTCTAATTATTGTTCTTACTGTTTGCTGTTTGCATAACAAAAATTTTAAGATGATAAAATGTTGCCTAAAATGACAAAACAAAGAAGATCGCTTTTAGAGCAACTTTGCAATGAAAACGAATGTCTTTTTCTTAAGAAATAGAGTACGTGTATTCCCACACCGTGCTTTACTTCCAATATATCAGACAGACAAACATTGCTCTTGCTGGAACTATGACATCAGTTTATATGTTCTTCTTCCTATCAAAGAAACAGCATTTACGTCTCAAGTTGGTATTTTCCAGGACTTTTGCAAAGCAAAACAATTTTTTACACATTAAAATCAGCTTTCTTTCTATTCTCAGTGACACATCATTTTAAAATACAGATCTTTTCCGTAGTTAATACCAGAGCACATGGATTTGAGTATTTTTTAAATGTATTCTACATCACACTGCACACAAATCATTCAACTTCATATATCCTCTTAATACCAGCTTTTGGTTCAAAAGAAAGTATGATCCCATCTCACCCCCTTAAAAACAGTTTCATAGTTAAGGATACACTTTCAGTCTTTTTTTGTTTTTATTGTTTGTAACTAAAATGTCATCATCTAAAACAAAAGCAAAGTAATTGTATGAAAGCCATTGCTTTCTAAGCAAATATTTTTCTAATAAGCATTAGACAAACCATTCATCTCCTGATGAATGATGGGTCTGTCTACAATTATAAAGCCATTTCTATACCATAATAGATTAGCCCACACCAAAGTGGACATGAAACACTTAAGATAGCAAAACCTAGCAGGACACTAGGCCTTTGAAATCAGTGGTGATGGTGGAGGCAGGGGACAGCAACCACGTGTGCTAGTGATGGTTGACACTGCCCATAAACAAAGACAGTCTAAGTAAGATTATAATCTAGGAGTGCTCCTTGTGAACTCAGAATGTAACCAGAGAGGAAGAATGCAAAACTGGAGCTGCCTGGAAAGGGGCGAAAGTTTGCACAACAAAGAATGAGGGTTTGGGGTGGTGTCTGTGTGTGTGTGTGTGTGTGTGTGTGTTAATTAAAGACTGAGTATTCAGGAAGTCAACCAGCATGAAAACTCATTGACTAATGCTAGCATTCCAAACATTTAAAAATAGGTTAAAGTGTTCATTCACTACAATCCAGAGGTTATTTTCATACTACACTGAGAACTTTGGGGTTCTGGGAAAGCCATGGGTGCCCATTGTAACCATACAACCTCTCTCAGTAATAACACAGATGAATTTTTACTGGCTTGCCAAGATATTTTGATGAAGGAAAGCCACTTGGTTATTAAACAAGCAAAATTCTTTAAGAAAGTACAAAACAACAATAGAACATCAGCTTCAGCTCTGTACCGAACAGGCCAAGTCTGAGAAATCCTGTCAAACGTGCTCACCCTTTTCTGATGGGGAACACCTCCCCGGCAGGCTGCTTTCCTTACACATGATACCAGTTCGCCCAGCCACCGCCGATGAGACCAGATCTGGGCACCAAACACAAGGTTGGTGGTAAGTGTGATGTGGCCTGAGGCAAAACAGAAAAGGATATTGTCCAAGAAGATTTCTTCTCAGAATGTGTACTGAGAAGACGGACCAAGCCCATGAACGTGGGCATTAACACAGGTAAGACGGAACCGTGGAACACATAGCAAAGGCATGACCAGGTACGTCTAAAGTGCAGTTGTCCTGGAGAAAGTCAGTGACATGGAGAGAGCAAACAGCTGTCCCTGGGATTGCTCTGGCCAGCATCCGCTTCCAGGGATAGTTTTTGGCCACATGCAGACTTGAAGGAACCAAAAGAATCTGGGTGGAGCGATCAGGTTAGCATCGTGGTGAAAACAAAGACTCTGGAGCAGAGTTTTTCAACCTTTTTATCTCACAGCGCACTTGAACCTACAGTTAAACTTCTGAGGCACACTTACATTATACTGATCAAATAAAAGAATAAAAAAAAAGGAATATACTCACTGCGAACTTGAACGCCTTTCAAATGTAATTTAATTAATGATCTTTAAAAATTTTCGCAGCACACTTAAGATCCTCTCAGGGCACACCACTGTGCCGCAGCACACAGGCTGGAAATCACTGCTCAAGTTAAGCTGCTTGGTTCATTCAAATCCCTGCTCATTCATGGCTGGGCACCTGTAGCTCAGTGCTTAGGGTGCTGGCCACATGCTCCAGGGCTGGTGAGTTCAAACTCGGCCCAGGCGTGCTAAACAAAATCAATAGCCAAGCATTGTGGCAGGCACCTATAGTCCCAGCTAGTAGAGAAGCTGAGGCAAGAGAATAGCTTGAGCCCAAGATTTTGAAGTTGCTGTGAGCTATGATGTCACTGCGCTTTACAGAGGGTGACAAAGTGAGACTCTGTCTCAATTAAAAAACAAAAATATCCCTGCTCATGCACTTGCATCATAACACAGGCAAGTTACTTACATGCTCTGTACCTCAAATTCTACCCTTATAAAGTGAGTTTTATGATAGCATTCGCCTCATAGGTGGATGTGAGGATTAATGCGCTAATATGTGTGAAACCACCATCTACCAGGAGCTATATAAATGTTAATTACCATTACTAGTTTTGAGTGACAAAATTCCTAATACCTACTTTATATTATTGTGACCTTAAAAGACCAACATCTGAGTATTTTCCCTATTATCAGGAGGAGGAATTCAGTATTGGGCCTGAAAAAAGGAAAGCTATTTCCCTTGATGGATATTCAAGCTGTAAGACTCACACAAGTTTCTATGACATGTCAGTTTTTTAAGTCGCTATTTACTGATAATTTCTAGCCAACCATGTTACTCAGAATCCAGCTTTCCACATAAACATTCATGTGGTTTGCGTAGAGCTGTCGTGGATACGTAGTAGCATATGCTGACAATATTTCAGGTTACAGCCACCTCTGCCAGTTTTTATAACTATGTTACTCAGACTGGATCTGACTTATCTTTCCCAGAGGTGGGCCAAGCAGCTTTCAAAGCTAATTGAGAAACGAGGCTCATGTTCTTAGAGTTAAAATTTTATTTCCTTATTTTTTATATGAAAACAGATACGAGTATCTTATGAAATGCGTGTGCATTTTGAAATCTCACATTGAAATTTTAAAGAAATTGTCGACTTCTGGCACAGATACTTGGGAATGTTTTTCAAATTCTGATGGTAAGAGATTAGGTTGACTTTACTCTTAGGAGTCCCTGGAGAAGCTCAGCGGCACTGGAAAACACCCTCGCATTCCACGACCTGTGCAGTGAGAAGACTCAGCCCGCAGCACTGGCTAGGGTTCTGAACTTTGTAATTATACTTGGCCTTTGACCAGTTCACGTGAATTCTAAATTTCAGTCCATTGTTAACTGTAAACATGAAACCTCAGCCAAGGTCCTCACCTGAGGGTTAACTGGAGCGACGTGCCACAATCCAGCCTCTAACAAACAGGAAGTTCTCAACCGAGAACTTAGTCTCAGTGCTTCACGCCTCCCGGCAATTCTTAGTTCCACACTTGAATCACGATTAAACGCATGCTGGTACCACATTTGCTGGGTTCCTCCCAGAACTGTTTTCCTCCCTGATGTTTTAATATTATGCTTTTGACTTTTCTTGAAGGCCTTTATAAGAAAGAGCCACATGAGGCTCATTTCTTTATTTGCTGTGAAATTGGTATAAGGACATTTCTCCATTAAATTACTCAATGTTCCCTACCTAAGTCCCACATGAGAACTTGCTTTGAGTTTAGTACCAGGGAAAAATAATGTCCCTTCCTTGAGAAAGTTGTAAATTTTCTTCTTTTCTACTAGTAAGTTATGTAACCCATGTGTTTCCTGTTTTTTGGCTTTGGGTGCCAAAAAGAATACAACCAGTTTTTATGTACAATCGTACCCACTGGGTTGGTTTTTGCAGTTGGCATACTTAATTCTTCTTTTTTGTAGCCTTCCTTCTAACTTATTCCAATACCTTTATTGTATAGATCTTTTTACGTCAGCCATCAAAAATTCATATTGAAAAGAAGATGAGTGTACTCTAATCAAATTTATAAATATATTGTTGTATTTGATATAGATTTTCTGGATATATGCATATATTTTGTTTTGTGTTACCCAACGATATTAGATTCAATAAGATAAAAAACTTGTTAAATGTATAATTTAGTGTAATTTAATCATATGCCTTTGGTAAGATTTCCTAGACAAAAAGTTATAAATCAGGAAAAAAAAGAAATCTTAGGGGAAGAATTACCATAGCCATAGTGAAAATCATTTCATTCATCGTATTATTAAAGTATAGCATTCGTTCTGTTTAATAATGCCAGCTTTGCACAAGGCATTACGCTGATCACTCTGAAGAAGACAAACTTGGATTAAAAAATGGATCACCCTCAACGAATTTATGGTATAGTAGTTAAAAGCCACGGTGTTTCCCATCTCACTAAAAAGCAGAATGAGATATTTCATCCCATAGCATCCCATGCTATAAGGCAGGGATTTTTCTTTAATTAACAAGGTCAGAAAAGAAGTCTTATGAAGATAAAATAAAATTTTATCATGGAAGAATTTTGTTATAGAGAGAAGAAAAGCTTTACATAGAGCTTCCCTCAAAAGGAGTTATTTGCTGAAAAAGATTATGAGAAGTTAAAAAACCCCACTAACCATGACTTTATTATAATCTGCAAGTAACTATGCGTGTAGGATTTCTTTTATTTTAATATGAGCAACAGTTCTTCCAAATAAACTTTGTTAAATGCTGAAGGCACTACCGATGATTCTATGTGGGCTGACAACATAAACATTTTATCAGTGTCCTAAGCCCCTACACGGGAAGTAGGGTCATGGGAATATTTTCACAGCTTGCCGTTGGCCTTTCAAGAATTGAGGGTTGAAGGTTGCTACAATCATTTGCTTTTCATATTCTGCTTGTCTTTTTTCATGAGGTGAATAATGCAAGAGTCTGGAAACCAACGCTGGGGTGGGGGTTTTGCCTAGAGATCTGTTTAGATTAGTTACCAAGCTTCCCAGCTTGTGGTCATTGAAGGTCAGTTGGTTGATAGCTAAAATTTCAATTGGAACCTTGTCATATAATCAGGATTTAAAGCCCAGCTGAGACTTTGTCTCTCCTGTGAAAGGGGAGGTTGTTTTATGATTAGCTTCAGAATGTTAAATTAGGTGTTGGCAATTATGAGCCATTTTTGTAGCTTAAATTGCACTATAGAAACACCTGTCCAGAATAGCAAAGGAAGGCAGGCTTAAAAAAAAAAGAAGAAAAAAAGCTGAGTTCTCTTGTACACTGATTCTATTATGCATGAATAGTTCTGCTTTTATTATCAAACCCTAGAAGCCACACTTAACCACTCTTGAGAAAAAATACTTTTTGTATTCCTTCCCAGTGATTCTCAAGAAAAAGCAGCATATTAAAGATATCTTTCGTATGTGGCACAGGGAAACAATTTGCAAAAAATGCCCATTTTAAAAATGACTGAAATGTTTTCCAATTTATTTTCAATCCTATTTTTTTCCTTCTAGGAGTAGTTCTCATGTTTTTAGATAAAGTCTATGGATGACCCATGAAACTGTGTCCTAAAGTGGGCCGGGTTTAATAAATTCATCTGCTATTACTGCAAAGGAGACTCAGGGCCTTCAAATAAGAGAGAATTGAGGAAGAAAGGTGATTTAGAAGATAGAAAAGAAGCTGTGAATAGATTTCAAAGTCAGTAACGTTCTCATTAAAATAATACATCAACTTTTCTTCCTTCACAGGCCTCAGTGGGACAGCACTTAATACAAGGAGCAAGCAGTGAGGACGCTTTGTGCATACTGACCCTATGTATGATACGGTAGGGTAGATTTCCACCTCTGGCTGAGATGCAGGGGGCAGACTAGGGGGGCCTGGAGGAGACTGGGAGACTCCCTGAGATGCAGAGATAGGAACTGAGACTCTGGGGAGACCAAGGCAATTAGAGTTCACTAGACAGAGTCCTGGAGGAGAGAGGGAAGCATGAAGGAGAAAACCCAGAAATCTGCTGAGTTCCTCTCAAGTAGCCTTCAACTAATCAGCACATACATGTTAACAACAAACAAACAACAACAAGAACTACTGAAGGCTAAGGAAAACCCACCTGAAAAGATTAGGGGAAACAGTGCCTGGGACTCACACACAGCCTGGAACAGTGACTGTTCATGATGATCAGACAAACTGGAAAACTCGTAATTCACAAGCCATTGGGTAGAAAACTCAAAACGATCTTAATCAGTCCTAGTAAACATTACTCTGGTCCCTATCGAACAATTTTTTTTTTTTTTTTGAGGCAGAGTCTTACTCTGTCACCTTGGTTAGAGTGCAGGGACATCATGGCTCATGGCAACTTCAAACTCCTGGCTTGGAGCAACCCTCTTATATGAGCCTCCTGAATAGCTGGGACTAAAGGTGCCCACCACAATGCCCTGTTAGTTTTTCTATTTGGGGGGTAGAAACAAGGTCCCGATCTTGCTCAGGCTGGTCTTGAACCCCTTGAGCTCAGGTGATCCACCTGCTTCGGCCTCCCAGAGTGCTAGGATTACGGGTGAGAGCCATCACACCTGATTCATCTAACAATTCTTAAAAATAAGACCTGAAATGTCAAATTGTTTCTGGTAAAGTTCACTGTGCCCCAGAATGAAACTCAAGAACATTTATAGGAATACAAATCACTTGGGTTCAAATCCTACTTTGCCATCTACCTGCTGTGTGACCTAGGCAAATTACTTAATCTCTCTGATACTTTGGTTTCTTCATCTTTGAAATAACTATAATGAGACCTACTTCATGAGGTTGTTTTAAACAAGACATGAATCTCAATATATGCAAAATGTTTTTACATGATAACCTTCCACTAAATATTATATAGGAATGTCTTTCTAAATATATGTATATAAAATATATCAATTTTATATACATAAGTACATATCAAGATTTCAAGGGTGGAACATGTAAAATTCATAGTATCTGACATCCAGTCAAAGATTACTAGCATATAAGAAGTAGGGAAATATTAATACAACAAATAGTGAAGTTTGATCAATCAATTGAAACTGACCCTGATCTGTGCAGATGTTAGAATTAGCAGATAAGAGTATTACAACATTATGTTGTATTCCACGTGGTCAAAATGCTAAGTTGATACACTGAAGATTTTTTTAAAAAAGACTCAAATTGACTATCCAGAGATGTTCTGGACATCTCTGCAATTGCAAATCTACAATGTATAAGAGGAAAAATACGCTGGATTTACAGTAGATTAGATGTCACAGAAGAAAAGACTACTGAACTTGGAGACACCACAATAGAATCTATTCAAAACAAAACACACAGAGAAAATGACCCAAAACAAAATAAACAGAGCATTAGTGATTTGGGGGACAACTTATCACATTGTCTATTTTAAATATATGCAGTCTATTGTATGTTAGTTATACTTCAATAAAGCTGTTTAAGAATATGAAATATGACAGTATCCAAAGAAATTTATAATCTAGTCAGTAAATCAAGGGAGACTTCCAAATAACATGATGAATAGCCACATAGACTGTTATCACCTTAAAATGCCAACTTAATTAGTAATTCAGGATGATAAATATATGCATGCATAATGATTTTTACAGTTAAAATTAAATTATTTTTTCGTATAGAGAACATTTTAGCATCTTATACTTTTAATATCGTAAGCGTTTCAGCACGTGATAAGAAATCTAATGTTACGAAGCAACATTTGGAATAACCTCTTTTAACCTTTGTGAAGTACATTATCTCAATTCACATTTTCAACATACAATTAATTTTTTTAGAGATAAAACTTTTGAGTAGATTTAATTGCCAAAATAACTACCTAGAAAATGGAAATAACCTTCAATTATGAACTATGATCAAAGAGAGCTTTTTTCATTTTTCACATTGTTTCATGAAATGACTTTCATTCCCCCCCATCACCTTTTAAGTAACTTTGACATAACACTTGTTTTTCATCACTAATAAAATACTTTTAGTTGAGTACAATTTAATGAGACAAAGCCTTTGGCCAATTCTAACACAAATAGATTTATATTTGGGAGAAAAGTGCATCTAGGTGTTAAAATGAAGCACTCTGGTCTTGATAATACTCATGTTTTCTTAGCTTCGGCTAGAGCCAAATAGTGTGCTATTGCAATGTATGAAGGTTTAGGAGATATGATTTGTAAATGGGTGACAAGGAAACATCTGTCATTAATCCACAGATAATATATGGATCTTTCTAGCAGGATTAGAAAATCAGATCTATCTTATTCTTATGCTATTCTCAAAGACTTTGCCTAATTATTCCCTGTATAAATTAGCTTCTGGAAGATGAAAAAGAGAAAAATGGGTAAAGAACTTAGAAGTTGTAAAATATCAATTAAAAGTCCTTATCTCTGAGAAATGCTTTTGGAAGATTAAACAAGATTTTATTTTGCCATGTTTTCTTCATGCTAAGACTTCATCAATTAACTGCACATTGCACCATGAATTTAATGGATAGCTTTTTACTGTAAATGGCCACATAGACTGTAAGAAAAATCCTAATATAAGAAACATTTTAATCTTTGAAACAAATAGAATTCTGAAAAAAATCAGAATTTTTACATTTAAATGCACTTTAAACAAATATGACAAGAGCACCCTGAAAGTAAAAAATCAGACTTTTATTCAATTCTCTTCTAAAGATAAATTTAAAGAAATTTTCAAACATATATTGTTTCACACCTAAATTTATTTATTTTCAGCTCCTTTTATATATTTAGAAATGTTATGCCTGTGGGGCAATAGAAGGGATGAGTTTCTAAAGCCAAGAGAAGTGTAGTTTTTACTTGGTACATTGAGTTGTTAATTTACTTTTAAATAATTGTTTAGTGAAATTTGATTCTGTTTGAAGGCTGACTGATTCTCCTTCACATAGTTAACCAAGGGTCCATCGTAAAATGCATGGTGAACTCCTTTGTGTGTGTAACTTGTTCATAAAAGTAAAAATAAGAACAAGATTTAAAATATTTCAAAATTAGAAGTGAAGTTTATAAATTGATACCCCTTTTGTTAAATATCAATCAACGATCAGCTCCCTGGAACTTAAATATATACAAAATATTTCCTTATGCAACAGAGCATCAAAAGCTCTAAACTGGAAATAGTATCATGTTGAACGTGAACATTGGGAATTGTTTGCTTTCCTTAAATAAATGATGTCAGTATTGCTGGCAACATCCAGAAAGTAAAAATATTAGAGGAAAGGAATGGGAATGTGAGACTCCCCGGGACGCTTGAAAAAGAATCTATGAAGGAGGAGGTTTTGCCTCTATCTGGCTGAGATACCGTAGACGTGACTCATTCAGTAGCCAAATAAGGCAGTGTGGGCCCAAAACTAGTCCCAGGGAAAATGGTGCTCTCCCATCAGTCCTTTTCAGAGCCTGCCCCTGCTTCTGTCTTCCTTTGTTCATTAGGGTTCTCTCTATTCCATCACTCTTCTGCTTCCTTGCTCCGTTCCCATCAGTGCTTCGCTTCACACTAATTGCAATTCCTATGAACTTCCTCCAAAGTAGTTGGTGCATGTAATTTGGAATGCAGGCTCCTAAATTCCTAATGCTTGGATTGATTTTAAGTTTCTCATTAGTTTACTGTAAGGGTTAGAACGTAAACAGGACTTTAAACAAATTGGAGGCTCTCTACTATCAGCCTCGAGTTTGAAGGTCGCGCTTTATTCTGGTAACAGTGTGGATTACCTTTTTTATTTTCCTCACGCTTTTGAGAAATTCTTCTCGGTTAACGTATACAAGATTCTGCGTGTTTGCGCATTGCTCTGGAAGAAAATGCTCCCATCATACGCTAAGATTAGTTTTTGTTTTTCCCCTCCTAGAAGGGTAAAAATCATGGTTCCAGGAGCTTCCTTCACTCAGCTACAATTTATTAAGACTGATAATAACTGTTGCCAAATGTTATGCTAAATATTGAGAAGCAGCAATGAGAGGCAGCTCCTTTCCTGAAAGAGTTTATTGGGGCAGACAATCCTCTGTACAGATCACCATACTCTAGTGCAGCAAATTCTGGAATAAAAGTTTGAGTGTTCTTTAGGGACAGAGGAGGGAGAAGCTGAGTCTAGGAGAAAGTTAAAAGAGTTGATCCAATTTGGGACGCAGTTCATGGGTCTGGAAGCCCAAGGAGAAGACGGACCGTTGTTGCTCCCTGTCTCAGATCATGACCGGGCTAACAACAAGCAATCATTGGGATACGGGGCCTGATAATCTGGTCTCTCATCAGCACTTAAATAGAGGGTAGCCTAAATGTTCACTGCCCTTGTCCCAGGGCACGAACGAGGTAATCTCAAAATTGACAAAGACTGGTGTTTTCAGCATCTGGATCACACAATCTTATCCTTGGTCATAAGACTTTTTTCGGAGTCTGAGCTGGAGTGGAGGGGAGCAGCCAAGAGTAGACAAATACAGCATAAGGCAAGGTTATGATAATCCGATTATGCCTGCAGGACAGTATTCACCACTGTGAAGAGCAGGAGATCCCACTGGGCTTGCCACCCACCAAAGACTTGGAACTTTTTCCTGTAGACACCAGGGGTATTTAATGAGATAGTAATAGGAGGAAATGTATTTTTAAAAAGGATAAAGTCATAATGGACTGAAGAAAATGAAAGGGGGAAAGCCCTAAATGTGCAGATTGGAAAGCCGCCCACACATGGAAATACAGCGGTGGGGTCAGGAAAGTGACGGGAACGGTGTGCAAAGAGGCGTGTGAAAGATCTGAACAGCAGCAACAAGAAATATGAAAGGCCCCAAATCAGAAATAAAAGAAACTTACCCAGTGGTTTCAAGGGCCCCCTCTATTTGGAATGTAAGTGACAGGGTGCCATTCAGCACAGTCATTCAATTAATTTTAATGCTCAGTGCCAAAGACAAATAGCAAAGAAAAAAGGAAGGTTCTAAGTAAAAAGATTGGGTACATTCATCCTTGGGTATGCATCACCGCCACGTGAGTGAGACTGGATAATGTCTAAAGAAAAACAAAATAGGAAAGGACGTGAGGGTGCTGGTGACAGTGCACGCAGGCCATTAAACCACCAAGTCCAGGCTGAGCTGGAAAGGCATCAATGTCAAGGAAATTGTCTCATCTGGAGAGCCTAAAGGACACACCAGGCAAAGAGCAGAGTAAAAAGAAAGTTCCAGAGACGGTACAAGCCTTCAGCAGCACAACGGCAGCCAGGAGGGGCTCAACAAAGGCAGAGGATGTGTGCTGGGGACGGAGGTGGACAGCTGGGGGGCTGTGGGAGCTGGGCAGAGCTAATAAGCTCACCGCACACAAATAGGGTAGGGGCAGATCCAAGAGGATCTTTGCAAGGCAAGCGTGAAAAGCGCAATGGAAGGTGAGACACAGAATGACAGAGGGAAACAAAAGCAAACCTGGTACCCACATTTCTTCCCCTGAAACCTAGAAGGATAACAGCTATCCCCTCAGAGAATGCAATGGATAACAGAGGAACAGGTCTAAGTTGAGAGGGAGATGAATTAGCATTCTAAGGGAGGAAAAACGCAAGTGGAAACTTCCTCTAGGTTGCTAGAAATACGTATTTTAAAATATAAAGTGAAATATTATCTAGGCCAGGCCCACGATGTCCGGTATTTGGACCTCAACAAACTCTGGTTTTAGATACTCACCCACTGTCACTGGGACCGAGTCCCCCACGCTATCTCGTTTTCCCCAATAATTTCCAAATCAAAATCAGTGGTCACTGAGAATAATTAAAACCTAGCAGGTAGACATAAAATACTTACGTTGGAACCCTAAAACACATAAGATAATTTTCCTAAGAAAATCTGCCTTGTAAATGAATAAGCAGCTTTTGGGACTAGATATTCATTTATACACGTGAGGGTCAGGTCAGTCCAGGGGTAGAGAAGGGAAGAAGACTGCCTTGCCACGCTTATAAATTGCTGAGCTTTGGCTTAAATCATAGCACAGATCTATCTGGGGAGTTAGGAAGATGCCATCTATGGACAAACACATCATTTCTACTATTAGAATACTTAAAACTTGGCTCAGCACCTCTGGCTCAGTGGGCTAAGGCACCAGCCACGTACACCTGAGCTTGAGGGTTCGAATCCAGCCCGGGCCCACCAAACAACAATGACGGCTGCAACCAAAAAACATGGCCAGGCGTTGTGGCGGGCGCCTGTGGTCCCAGCTACTTGGGAGGCAGAGGCAAGAGACTCACTTGAGCCCAGGAATTGGAGGTTGCTGTGAGCTTTGATGCCATAGCACTCTATCCAGGGTGACAGCTTGAGACTCTGTCTCAAAAAAAAAAAAAAGAATACTTAAAACTCTAGGCAATGAAGTGACTTAAAAATATATCTTCCCTAGGGGCCTGATGGAGTTAATTCTCTTCGGAAACCTAGCTTTTTAGTTTCCTCTTCAAAGCAAGACCATGCTCATCATATTGAAAAATAATTTATTCATCATAAGTACATACGGATTAGTAATTTATGGTTTACAAATATTGTCTCTAGAACTCGTTCCTCATCCACAGCACTGTGTAAATCATCGTTATTAGGCCAAGTCCATAGCTATATCTGCTAATTCTGAAGTTAATGCAAAAAACACGGAGATTTTTCCCTCAATCCAACTAATGAATATTTCTTTTTTTGTATCTGAATTCTTTCTTTTATCTTTCTCTAACTAAGTATCACCACCAGGGCACAGCAAAGTTTTACAATTCTTACTAGAAAAAGTAAACATGTTTTTCTAGATGAGAATAATACACTGGTTTAGTACATTGTTCAATATTGCATTAGTTCTTCCATTCAAAGCACAGGTGACATATCTTGTCCCAAAGTACATGCAGTTATTATCCAACTTGGGAGATTTAATTTATTAGCTCCCTCCCCAAGTATCTGAAGAAACAATTCTATCCAGATAAAATCCCTTTTAATCACCAAGGGTGTATCCTTCCAGTGACTGACCAAGCACAGGTGTTGTTCACTGGGACTTAGAGATGAAATGCTTTCCCCAGAGTGAACAACGTCTTACGAGAATATTCAGAGTACAGTTTGTTCCAGGCATGCAGCACCTGTTACTCACTTGTTTAAATGTCTCACGAAGGGGACAGAGAAAAAAATAGTTTCTCTCTGTCTCTGGGAACATACATAAATTTAGCATACAGTTCTTTTTCGGCCAAGTACAAGTTTGAATTACTTTAATTAAGGGCATAAAATATAATTTCTTGAAGACTCACTTCACATTACGATTTATTCCATAAAATGACTGAGAAGTGGTGATGGCCAAGAGAAAGTGGGAAAGGGATGGAAATAAAAAAAAGGAAAAATAAAACAGAAGGCAAAGTGCTAAGTGCAGACATGAAACTGGCATGAAAAAGAACACACAGCAATTGAACCTCACTGCTAATGTTTGTATTGTGTCAAAATATCTGGCCTTCTAATTCTGTTTAGCTTTGAATATGTGAGATACAGATAGCTGCTTTTTTTTTTTTTTTTTTACAGTTTTTGGCCAGGGCTGGGTTTGAACCCACCACCTCCAGCATATGGGACCCGTATTCTAATCCTTGTCCCACATGCCCCACCCCAGATAGCTGCTTTTTAAACATTGAAAAATCACTATTTGGGAAGAAATTATTGACCAAGTCTCCTTAGGAAATAGACTGAACTTATATTATTTTTCCTACATTTTGAGATGAATTCAGTCTAAGTAGGGGACTTGAGTGGTTTTTTTTGTTGTTGTTGGGTTTTTTGTTTTTTGTTTTGCCCCATTAGGCCATTCTTAATCATGTTAAAATCATACTTGAAAAAATAAAAATATATGGGACCTACATGATTTTATTAAAGTCTTATTTATAGTCATTGATATTGCTTAAAATCTACGAACACTAGAATGATTTTTAGAAACTAATCATTGCTATATTGATTGAGGTTGAAGGATGTTCTTAGCAAGCATTTATCTACTATGGAATGAGCACAGGGGTGCAAGAGCTTGTGTACCCACACAGACACAGACACAGGCACCCATGGGTTCAGACAAAACTGAGAATGCTGTCTAGACACCTGCACCTCTCTAGCATTTCATTATGATAAGGAAGCGAAACACCTGTCTACGTATTTTGGACTTCTGTCACTTTTACATGTACCCTTATTTATTAATAGCCACTTTGTGAGTAGTTTTCCAGCCTTCTGGGCTGTAGTTAGAGTTGCAGACACACTCCTAAGAAAAGAATTCAAGGTTAGCGGCCAGTGTGAGGCAAGACATATACATATAAAATTAAAATTTCTCAAATTGAATAACTGACGTTCTTCCTGTCCATGCCGGCTGGGCTTAGGACCAAGCACTATTTTCACCATATCTTTTTTTTTTTTTTTTTTTTTTAATATAACACAGGGCTAAACATCCAACTAGCATCTGGGGGTCAAGCTCACTCTGAAGGTTTATCATTCTGATGACTGATTAAAGACTAACACTTTGGGTTCAGTGCCACCTCCTCTTCCTGCCAATCTGGCTCACCTCGGGAGCAGGTGTGAAATGCAGGAGGCCATCCAGCCCCCGGAAAACTCTTCACAGTCTCATAGTTTTTCCCAGGAAGGATAAGAGTGTGCAATGATGTCGGAGCATATATTTTTTGTTGTTGTATGTGTATATATGTGTTTTGTTTTCTTTTTTCTCTTCCTTTCTTTCTCTCTATTATTTATTTATTTGGCTTTTCTCCAAATAAGAAAAATACCAAGTTTTGGACACTAACCAGCCTTTTGAAGGCTCTCCAATATAGAGGCTTCATGTTCCCTATGGGAAAGTAAATAATGAAGAGTTTGTATAATATCTAGTATGTAGTCAACATAGAACATGGGTCAACAAAAGATTTATGCTCAGAATTATGATCAAAGCCAGACATACCCTATAATTATAATAAAAGCTACAGAAATAATTACAAAATGCATGTCGTTAGCGACATGTGAAACTCTTCCCAGGAAATGATTCCAACAAAAGGTGTCAATTCCTTAAATTTCATCAAGAAACCTCATATTTTCTTCATGTCTCCTTAAAAAAGACATTAATTGAAAATGTAACTAATTTATGATGAAGATAATGAAATAATAATAAAAATATACAATACTATGTATGCGGTACAGAGTGGTCACTCAACAAATGTTTGCTCCTTTCAAACTCAAATAATTGTAAAATGTATTGTTGTAATGGGAGAGGACACCGGAAAAAGTAAGGTCTAAGAGAACAGAGGTCTTCTCAAGGATACCGGCAAGGTCTTCCCTGTGGTGACTCAGCTCTTGGAACTTAACTTCCTGGGACATGGAAACGCCTGCTTCTGCTTCTGTAAAACCCCATGGCTCTATAAAAGCTGGTGCCTGTTTTTCCATCTTGATTCAAACTGGGCTGGAACTTTTTGACTGGGAATAAAAAGGAGAAGACTGAGCCAGTCGAGGAGCATAGCCATTTTTTTTTTTTTTTTTTTGGTAAGACAGAATTTATTCACAGAAAAGAAAGAAAAGAATACAGAAAACATTAAGGCACCTGTTAGAGGGAGAAAATTCTAGTGGGGAGAGAGAAGATGTCTCCGTTTCTCTCTCAATCTTTCCCCATCTCCTCCTTTAGGCCTTTAGTCTCAGGGTATATATAGGTGTATGGGTTCCTTGGCCAGGAAACAAATGAATACAGTCCTTCCACCAGGGGCAAGGTGAATGAATGTATCAATGAATGGATACAGTCCTTT